>NJRP01000372.1:172163-182674 GCA_003063835.1 Aphaenogaster floridana
TTTTCACAAATTTGTAGAAATTTGTGATTTGTTGTTTAAAATTTCAATTTTTTGTTGAAATACGTAAATTGTTATAAAATTATTTCCACCAGGGTTGGAATCTGGATTTATTGATTGATCTCGAAGTATTGTGTCTGGATTTGTCGATCTAAAGTATATTTGAGGTATATATATCTCTGATTCTATTTAAACGCAGTCTCTTGACTCAACTCTTTTGTGTTTTCCTTAGAGTCCATAGGACGTGTTTGATGTGAGCTTAATCGCCTTAGGGGAGATAATTTTCCGACCGATTTTCCGTCGTTATCTCTATAGCTTTCTGCACTCGAAACAATTTCTCACACTCGAATATCTTCTCCCGATATGAAGTAATTTGCGAGATAAGAATTATTTGAAGAAAGGACATTTATGACGCAGTAAGATAGATAACAGAAAATTTTCTGCGGACGCAAATGGATGGGGTCGTAACATATGTGATTTATTATTATACTTTCTACATATACTTAAGAAATCTGAAGAAATCCAATGTTTCTTTAGTCTCCGATTAGTTTAGCTTCTTCTTCTTCAAGCTCGTTCCTACATCATTACCCAGACAGCACAGGATATCCTATGGACATCCGTTTTGTGTCCATTTCTTGTCGGGATGTCCATGGACCTTATAAAGATATCCATAGGATATACATTTGTGGACACTATAGGATATCCCAAAATGGACAAGTTTGTATGTCCATATAATATCCACTACATCCGCGAGCAGTACGCGGCACCACCACCAGATGGACACGGAGTTGTCGTATTTCTCGTAAGTAAAAAAAAACCATACAAGATGGAATAAAAGACGCAGCATTTTAAGTCTTCACCCATGTTTTAACGAAATGGGTTTTCGAAGACGAGTCCCTAAAATTGGGCTCCAAGGTGTGAAAGTAAATGAGATGTATTTTGACAATACAATTTCGTTCAGTTTTAAAGTTAATACAGATATTACTTGATATTCTTGGTGGTTATATGTAACAAAATGTATAGCTTATCCGTCATTATTCATTTATGTCCATTCGACGTCCACCAATTTCATAAACGGATATATCATGGATGTCCATAGAATGTCCGAAGGACGTAAAACGGATGGCCTACGGATATCCTCATTATCCTTAAAGGACGTCTTATGGATGTCCTTCGGATATCCGTGTGCTGTCTGGGTAGGAACGAGCTTGAAGACAAAAATTAAATTTTTTAGGACAAAACGGATGACAAATAATCAAATTCTTCTTAAAAACCCGAACTTTGCACCCTTCTTCCCTTTAGAAAGCCTTTGACGTTGAATATTAAACATTGATTTTATTGTTTTTTTTTTTGTAAATTTTCGTCTCGCAACGCATGTGATTCAAACGTGCGTTAATGATCATTAAGTCCGAGCATCGATGCGTATCTAGATAAGAAGGAAACGCGTCGTCGGGGAATGAAAGCGTCAAATCTTAATCAAACGATCAGTTTTTATTTCCACGTTGAGCAGAAATTCTCTATCCATGTCGCACATTTCCAGACAACTCCGAGCGCGTCATCATTTTCCTCTAATCTAATCCGCCGGCGGCCGGTGACGGGCCCGTCGCATCGCCGAGTCGCCGTCGCTCATCCGCTCATCGTCGGCCGTCAGTGGTGCACGCGACGCGCTCGTCGTCGTTACTCGGTGTTCCTCTGCGTTGCTCGGTAATCGGCCGGCTTCACCTTCACGCGGCTCGGGGGCGACCGCGCCGCGTTTTTCACGCGCGCATGCGATCATTGCGATCGGCCGCGGATCGGTTCGTCGATTTCATCCGCGCGACGTCCCCCAATATGATCCCCGAGGGCTTATTCCGCGGATGACGACGGCGGGATGGTGGCGAGTTGAGCTTCACGGTGCAGCGCCGCCAGGCGCCAGCGCCCGCCTGCTCTACTCCAAGTCCACTCCGGAGTCCGGCCTCTACCCCGTTTCCGTTTCGCGGCGCCGCGCCGCGCCGCGTCAATCGATTTTCACCGCTGCCGCCGCCGCCGCCACGTCCACCCGCGCCCTGCGCCCGCGACGCGGCTCTCGCTCGCTCGCTCGCCTCGTTTTTAACGAGGCAGCTGGGCAGGCAGAGGCGGGAATGCACGCACGCATTCGTGCTCTATTTTCGGATGAATTATTGATAGAGATCGACCCGCGCACGCACCGAGCCGAGGGAGATCGCGGGAAATCGGACAAAGATCGGGAAAGAGGGTTACTGCCGTCGTCCTCGCGGCTCGCGGCTCGCCCTCGGCCGTGTTCCGAGATAATTAACCCGTTATCTCGGAAACGTCAAGTTCGACGTAGTCACGTAGTCACGCCCGCGCCGTCTAGTTCGACGCTGCCCGAACCGAAGTTGGCTGCTTTCCGAAGTCCGGCAGAATACCTGTTCCGCTGGAGCCGCGCACCGTCGCGTCGACCCGCCGACGGTCGAAGTCGCGCGATACGGATAGACGAGAATAAAGACATATATATATATATATATATCTGTTAAGGTTAACGTGGTAACGTTTGTTATTGCGAATAAGTAATAATAACCGGTTGTGTAACGTATTATTTATTTTCTCATGAAATTGGCATTTTAAACTGGTCGTCTCGTGATGCGCGACCTCGCCAAAAGTTTATTGTTGTCTCGTACGATATGTAGATAGGATTGAAGGAAATGTCAAACGTTGTCCCTGATGAAATTCTCCAAAATTGGCCATTCCATCCTCCGAAGATCAGACAGAAATGTATAAAAATGTTTGCCTTTGTTTATAAGGAAATTTATTCTTTATCGCGACGACGTGATTAAGCAATCTTGTTTTTCCGCGATGCAAATGACGCGTGCGAAAGAAGTTGTGAGGTTTCGTCCCTCTCTCTTTGAATCATACAATATTTAATCATAT
Organism: Aphaenogaster floridana; assembly: GCA_003063835.1. Classification (NCBI taxonomy): domain Eukaryota; kingdom Metazoa; phylum Arthropoda; class Insecta; order Hymenoptera; family Formicidae; genus Aphaenogaster; species Aphaenogaster floridana. The sequence continues at coordinate 175,068 of NJRP01000372.1, forward strand.
CTCGAGTCGCCTGTTAATTCCCAGCGCGACGTATATGCAATTGTAAAATGGAAATCGCGTCGTCCCGGAAGAGGGGGAAAAAACTTTTCCCGCGACCTATCGATCTCTATTTGTTTCCATTGTTTCTTCGCGAGGAGACGCGATCTTATCTTCTTATCTGCCGCGATGTTATCGAGGCGCGAGGAAGAAGCGATCGCCCTCAGCCTTGAGAATCGTTGATAAGGCGATTTTTACCGGACGCTCTTCTGCCGTCGCGCATTCTGCGTCCGCGTCCGCGAGATTCGCGAGTGCGCGCGCTTTCTCCGTCCTCCTCGGTCCTCCCCCCGCTCCTCCTCCTCCTCCTCCTCCTCCTCCTCCTCCTCCTCCTCCTCTCCTCACCGCCGTGCGCGGGTTTAGGAAATGTAGGTCTAGCCTGCCTATACTTTCTTCGTGGCAGTCTACTTTCCACGTGCGGAAGGTCCGAAATCGTTCCTCGCCGGCCGTCCCGGAGACGATTTCGTCGAGGCCACCTCGCGATCCAGAGCCGTCATCTCCTTCGTGCGAGTTTCCCCACGTCCCGAAACGACCTGCCTCGCGAGACCGGCCTTGCCGAGCCAGGGTGCAACAAGGAAAGGGCCTCCGTTTACGAGAGATTATATCCTTTCGTCAAAACCGCGAGGATCGGAACAATCCACGGCCAGAGGTGGAACGTGAGCGTAAAGTGTCGTTCGTCTCCTCGTCTCCTCGTCTTCTCGTCGCTGTCGGGAAACCGTTTTGAACTCCGCGTGGGAGATTTTGTAAAAAAAATATATATTAATGATTTCTTCTTGATGCGCTTCGTCGCGCTTTTTTCGCGAGTTTCTCGCTCCCTTAACGCCTGCGGGGCTTCGTCGTAGCCCCCTTTCGATCGCGGCGCGGCGCGGCGCGGCGCGGCGCGGCCGAGTGAAATTGGTGAACAGCACCTTCCCGAGGAGGGAGAGCATGCAGCGGGGAATAAGAAAGTTAAATTGTTTATCGCGCTGGAATTGAAACAAACTCCCGTCCGAAGCGCTTCGATTTCTTCACAATACGACAATAATTCCCGTGGCGTCAAAAGCAAATCAAACACCCGTCATATGCATGGCAACGTCTATTTATTAATAATACCTATTTCTTTTTTTAAATATCGAGTAGATTAAAGCGACAAATAGATTGAAACGAATTTGAAATTTCAAGTATTGTAGTATAGGGAATATCGCGCGGTGACAAGGGCTCCGTTTTGCGTAAACGAATCGCGCGATTGTGCAATGCGGGCAACTGCATTTCTTTTTGCGCCCGTCCCGTTTCCCTTATCGTCCGCAATTATCCGTATAATTACATTGTTATTTGCTCGCCAATTACCGGATAATATCACTTTTATCTTAGCACCATTAGATTAAGGCGGCGTTTTGCGCGTTTTTCTCGAATGCCATAAGCGTCGCGTTTGTGAAAGAAATTTTCCACCTTCTCTGCGAAATAGATTTCTGACAAAGATTACCCTCCATCCCGGCCGTTTACGTTATCAGCTGATTATATTATCGGTGTCCCAAGTCCGAGTCGAGCCGATAAAACCGGAAATTATTTTTCCGCAGGTGTACGATACTGCTTGGCGGATTATTAACTTCGTGACTTTCTAAATGTAATTTAAAATCGATTTGCAACTTTCTAAATGTAACATTTTTCACTAAGCGTTTTCATTAACTTCATTCTGACTCGTTTCTCTTAATGTAAAACTAGTGTGTCGAACACGTTTTTGTAATGTTTTAAATTAGTATAACAAAAATAGTATAACAATTGAATAATTTTCAATATATAATCTAACGTAACTTATAAAAATAAATTAGATTATATATGCGTTGAATAAATAAATAAATATATATATATATATATATATATTGTTATAAGCTACGTTAGATTACATATTGAAAATTTGTAACTATTATATACTATTTATTATACTATTTTAAAACATTATAGAAACGTGTTCGACACGCTAGTTTTACATTAGAGGAACGAGTCGGAATGATTTTCTCTTTTGTGTACATGTATATAAGAGAGAAAATCACCTTTACAAAATTATATTATCTTTGCAGAACGGTTTCCTAACACCAGCTGAAAATGTCGGACGTTGAAGGCGATGACGAGGTAGATATATGTATTGAATTAATTTATTCCGTATTTACTACACTTACAAAAAATAATATACACTTGATATGTATCTTACTTTTTGCATTTCAGTTCCAAGATGCTCAGGAATCATTACCACAGTGCGTATTATCTATATGTTATTTTACGTCAAAGCTTATCCTTTTCTTCTCTCTGCGAATTTTTTACTTGAGAGAAAAAAAGATCACTTCTCGCTTCAGAATCACTTCTATTGCTTACAGCGCGTAGTTGATTGCAGCTTATTATTTCACATTAAAGCACTTTTTTCTTTAATCTTGTTGCCTAAGAGGAAAGATTACCTCTTAAGACTGACTTTCATTGCCACAATGCGTATCGTAATTGCACATTATATGTCCACGCCTTTTTTTTATTAGACACTGCAAATCTCTTAAGAGGAAAAATCTTGCTTCAGACTCGCGTCTATGGACCTGGATACAGCGATAATGGAGGCGAAGAAGGCGATTCATTGTTTCTTCAATAATGACTTCGATGAGGCGAGAAAAATCTTGGAGCCATGGGCGGACAGCAGCATGTACCATTCTCTGGGGGCTAGCGTATTCGCGTTTCTAGAGGCGATTCTTACGTTTGAACAAGTATTCCGATTATTCATTACATTTCTTTCGTCACGCTCCGAGAAATTTTTTTTATTTATCTACGTTAGAACCGCGCGAAATCTATCCTCTTTAACAATTGTATCATATGCAATATGCAGAAACACATCGAGAAGGCGTCGGAGATGTTGAAGCAGTGTATGAGCGTGTGCTCCAAACACCGAAAACACACCACTATTACGCAAAACATCGGGAAAATGGTCAAGAAGATTAACTACGACGCTTACACGAACGGTAATGTATTGTATATACGTGTAAAACAGCATGCGATATCTGTTCGTTGCATATCTAATGAATATTACCTAACAAAGATGACGTCAATGAAAATTTATTATATAATAGCGTTTTCAATAACAAGTAAAGTCAAGCTTCTTTAATAACAAAATCTTTATGGAGAGACTTATATCAACAAATATTAATATAGAATATCCTAGATTTTGTGTGACGACAATTAACGGCAAGCTCCTATATATTATAATACAAATAGCCCGTTAGCCTTCCTATTAATCAAATTTAATAATTCACAATGTTAACATAATCTTTGTTATTATAAATCTTTTGCTGCATTAATATTAATAGAAATTGTTGGCAAGGCCTTTTACAAGATACAATTTTATAGTGACTGATTAACTCGGATGTAGCCAGATAGCTTTTACATAAAGTATAGTGCATGAAAGCAATATGACCGAGGATTAATCTTGCAGAGGAAGTGCATGCGGAACTCTGTTATGCCGAGTCGCTCCTCTTAAAATCGATGCTCACGTTTGTGGAGGACGAAACTCTGGTCAGCTTTGTCAAGGCAGGACTGAAAATTCGTACCTGTTTTCTATCGTACAAGTAAATAAGTCACAGCGGACTGTCGTCGCATCGTTTCAATTTCCCCGACAATTCACAACTGTTGTCTCTTGCAGGGAATGCATGACGATCTTAAAAAACCGCAAGTGGGGAAGCGACATTCACAAAGTGCATTTCGAAAGCGGCGTTCGCATGGGCATCGGTACGTTCAATTTGGTATGTATACTTTTATTTATCGCGACAAATATTATTTTATCGCAGATATTAATTAAATTGTGCTTTGTTCCAGATGATTTCATTGTTACCGGCGCGTATTATTAAGTTGTTAGAATTTATCGGATTCTCCGGCGATAAGGTGATTATAGATTATATATTATATTATCTCTGATTATACATATATATTACATACTAAGAATATACAGCGCGCAAAATTTTACTTATTAACTTGATCAATGTCGACAGGAATACGGTCTAACGGAATTGAAAGCGGGTTACGGCGAGAGGAGAGGCCTGCGACAAGTCCTATGCGTGATGACTCTGCTGTCCTACAATTTAATAGTCACCTTCGTATTGAGTCACTCGGACGGCGATCTGGACTGGTGCGAGCGAGTGTTGGAGCAGGAACTGAGCCTATATCCGAACGGTGTGTGGTTTCTGTTCTTCAAGGGAAGACTGGAACTCACGCGTGGCAACTTCGAGGAATGCATAGACTGGTACATAAAGTCGTGGAAGAGTCAGAATGTTTGGCCGCAATTCCATCATCTCTGCTATTGGGAATTGATGTGGACGCACTGCTCGATGCAGCAATGGAGCAAGGCGGCGACGTACGCTACGATGCTGGCAAACGAATCTAACTGGTCGCGCACCATCTACTTGTACCAGAAGGCTGTGATTCTGCTTATGCAAAAACCGTCGATTTGGAGTGAGGAGAAACAGCTGATCGACAATTTGATGATGCAGGCGCCGACCTACAAGCAGCGCATCGCCGGCAAGTCGCTGCCGATGGAGAAGTTTGTGGTCAAGAAGACGGAGCGTTACTTCGCGCAAAAGAAGAACCTAATCGTGCCTGTGTTTGAGCTTATGTATGTGTGGAATTTATTCAGGATAATAGGCAAGCGGCAAGACTTAATGTTAAATATATTCAAGAGGATAGAAGAGGAAGAGAGGGAACTCAAAACAGCCTCGTAAGCTTTTCCAATGTGATACTAATTTTTATTTTAATATAAATGCGTATTATAAAATATATGGTTACACAAATGGCTTGAAATGGAAAAAAGGTGATAAAGATTAAAATTGATTAGGCATGCAGAATGAGCGATAAGATTAAAAGAAGTGAGTCAATAAAATAAATGTTGCAAATGACAGCATTCTAGCAGTTTGCTAGCAGATTCGAACAGAATATTATGGCAGATTAGCATTAAGAATCTTACAAATTATCTTAAATGAAAATACAAAGTATATATAGCAAGCATTCTTGTTAATTATAATTTTTTTCTCTTATTATATGTAATAAAGATATATGATGTATTTTGTGCAGGAAAAGTGATTATCACGCGGACAACGAAGCGCTTTTGTTGCTACTGAAGGGCGCCTGTTTGCGGCAAATGCAGCATCCTTTATTGGCGGAGGAGTGTCTGCGACGCGTTTTACAATTGGAAAAATCTGTCAAGGAAGACACGTACTTATTTCCTTATGCTACTGTGGAGTTAGCGTTATTGGCACGAGATCAGGGCGACGTTCAATTGGCCATAGGCTTTTTGGAAGACGCCAAGTTAGTTTGGATCTTACGTTATATATTTAATACTGTTGGTTTTTATGTTGGAAATTAATTGCGTTAAAATTTCAGGAAAAACTATACGGGCTACTTACTGGAATCTAGATTGCACTTCAGAATACACTCGGATTTAATAATGTTGACAGGCAAGAAGACCAACAATCATACGATGAAGAAGCATGAGAACGATCATCATCTGGAAACAGCTATTGCCAATAGCGTCATTATCGCGGGTCCAAGTGCCGACGAGATTAAGACATAGAAGTGTTGTAAAGCATATCGGAGATCTACTTATTCTTATATAGGTTCTTTTGTACCTTCCTAAACAACATATTATATGTATGACGAGGACTCTTTTTGCGAAAACGAACCGGGCGATCGTTTTATAACTTGTCTCTAATATCGAAAGGCCTTGCGTGTAACTTTCGTCTGGCTTCGCTCTTTGTAGAGTCCGAGGATTTCACCAGATCTCTTTCGAAGGTTGGGCACATTTTTTAGCGCTTGATATTAATGTATAAATTATTTTCTTTCACGAGAAGAACGACGAGATAGTAATGTATAAAAGTAATATTTTGTAGCGATTATATAATGCTAATGCGTAAATTATATCTTTCGCGGGAGAAATAAGAATATAATATAAGGCTCTTGCGGGACTTTACAAGGATCGGGCATATATTTTGTAGCGATTATCTAATATACATATAATGGATTATTATCTACATAAATAATTTATAAATTATTTCTTCTACGGAAGATTGACGAGGTTCCAATGTGATCTGTGATTGCTCTATTATAATTGATGAAAGATTATTATAAATAATCATGTTATGGCTGTAAATACATGAACGCGGTCGGGGATTGCGTGAATGAAATAATAAAATTAATTCAGAATAATGTTACCTTTCCGAACAATTTCTTAAAATTATACTTCATCTATTTTCTAAAACAGGAATTAGACTGGACTCGACATAAAAAAATTAAATTGTAAGAATTCTAAAATACTCTAGAGTGACTAGACGACTGATAGAAAAATTAACGGAGCCGATTGCGTCTCGAACTCGGCATCCTTCGCTTTCCACGCTTAGCATTTACAATTAAGGCCATTGCACGTGAAAAAGTTTTAGTCGTAACCCAGGGAGAAACGTAAAGTCGTATACGATGTATAGTAGACGTCTATTTGATACGTCTAAGATAGGTCGATTTTCGCATCTAGATAGATGTCTTGGTGGCCTCTTTTAGATGCGTCTATTAGATGTTTTATAAGCGTCTACACAAGACATCCTTTGTATAAAGTCTGTATCAGACCACGCATTACCCCCGGATAAACAAAAAGATATCTTACTTTCAAATATCCGCAAGATACATTTATCCTTGTTTCATTTCTTTTAATCGTTTTTAATTTTTTAAAAATATTCTTTCGTCGTCTTAATTATATAATTATACTTTTAAAGTAACATTTCTCTTTACTTTCATCTTAGAATCCATTTTTGGGAATTCTCCTTCAAAGAATCATATTATTAGAATATGGGTGAATAACTCACTCATTCTTGTACAATTTGCATAAAATTAATAAAAGGATAAAATAAAAGAAGAAAATAAAATAAATGGCATTCTCATTCTCAATATACATATATTATATTAAATTATAATAAGAAATCAAACATTTACATAAAGTAAATAATAACAAATTAATAAAAATTTAAAATAAGATGAACACGTAACGAACGAAACATATTTATCACGCAAACTTATATATATATTATAAAATGAACGAAACAGTGTGTGTGAACAAATCAATAAATACAGTTATAATTTGTCAATAACGGAGAATGAGTACAATTTATCAATAATGAAAAACGAGCTGAATACATATCAACATACCAACATACATACATACATACATACATACATACCAACATACCATTTTTTACATTAATATTTTCATTTTTACAAATAACTTTCCACTGGTCACTTATAACTTAATATGCAGGAAATTTAAAAAACCTAATATTTTCAGATCCCTTTTTCCCCGTGTAATTTTGGCAACTTTTCACTGCACATGAAGGCATATTAATATATTCAAAATCAACACACTTGCATAATCACTGCAGTACCCGGTACTGCAGTACAGACGTCTGAAATTAAGGTTATATGCCTTTTGACATAAACACAGGAATTTAAAAATGGAGGCGGCTGGTACAATGCGCAGAACGATACGAAAACGCGTCCTCAGTATGAGCACACCTTACTTTCTTTTCACCATG
>NJRP01000373.1:0-22091 GCA_003063835.1 Aphaenogaster floridana
ACCTCGCTGATTGGTTGGACGCTTGACGCTTGACGCTCGACGCTCCCATCTAAACGCACCTTTATGTAGCGAGCGTATCGTTAACTATCATATGTATTTTACGTTGTCAATGCGATAATATTAAAGTTTACAAATAAGATTACAAATAAATTCTCTGAAAAGTAAACAATGTGACCTGGCGTAATTTGAAAGACGTGTATTTGATTTAAGTCAATGCTCTCGAAGCATTCATTATTTTAAAACTTAAATAACATAGGAAAAGTGACTAAATTTAATCTCGAAGCATTAATTATTTTAAAACTCGATTAAGATAGGAAAAGTGACTAAATTTAATATTTGTATCGTGTAAGATTACAAATATGAGTCGCCACTTACCACCGTTGGAAGATATTCTGAGAGAAGTTCTACCAGAACTTGATGAACCTGTACTATTTCAGAACATGTTAAAAAATTCTGATGGTTCCTGTAAATGGAAATTACTTGGGTGGAGTCCGAAAGATTTAGTTGAAAAGTTTGGAGATAAGAAGTTACCATTTCGAGTTGGTAATCATAATAAGCGTACAGTAAGTTGTAGTGATATGTTTATATACATTCTTTTATTGATAGCTTAATTGATAATTTTATTAACAGTTTTATTCGATTCATTTCTTGTAGCGATTATATGTTTGTATTATATTCTTTTAATGATTATTGATGACTTAATTGATGATTTTATTAATAGTTTTATTTGATTAATTTCTATTAGTGTGTTCTTCAGCATCATCATTGGTGCGTAAGCCCTCCTGCGAAACCTGTTCAATTAACGCTGCAAGAATTTATTGATTTACAAGAAAAAAAGCAGAATAATATGTGGTATTACTGTGATTACAAGCATATAAAGGAGTGGCTTAGCGACAAGACAGAAATTATAGATTCTTTCAATTGGCTCAAGTTTGGTATTGATAAGGAACTTGGAAAAAATGGAATGCATTCTACTATTTGGATTGGAAGCAAAGGTGCTCATACTGATTGTCATTGGGATACCTATGGTTATAATTTAGTGGCACAAGTACATGGCAGGTTTGTTTTCGAATATATTCTACTTTTCAGTTATTTGACTTCTGTTTGGTATCTGTTTATATTGTGTCTTGTATTTGTAGAAAACAATGGTTGCTTTATCCACCTAGTGCTTCTCTGATACCAGTTAGACTTCCGTATGAAGAGTCAACTGTATATAGCAGATTTAATATTTATTGTCTCAGTGAAGAGGAAAAAGATTGTTTGTTGGAAATACCAGACAAACCAAAGTTAATAACTTTAGAGCCTGGAGATGTTTTATTTGTGCCCAATGGCTGGTGGCATTATGTGGAATCTTTAGATAAAATTAATGTGAGCGTTAATATATGGGGAAAATTAAAAACAGATAGTAGGGCACGAGTCGAGGAAGCTTTGGTTAAATTGATAATAGCCAAGATGGGAGACTATAATGAGTTTCCGAATAAGCTAACTACATATTATACAACAGAAGTAATTTTTTCTTCTAAAAAATATCAATATATTGTTGATTAAATACAGAGAGGACTCACTTATCTAATTTATAATACTATCTCGATAGGTCGAATGCGCTGTTGTTGAACGTACACAAGAAGAGGAGAAAGAGAAGAAAACGGAACCAATTCCAAAAATACCTGCAAAAAGACCTAAACCTAAACCACAAACTGCAACAGAATTAGCTGAAGAGTATCCCCATTTTGTTAAGTTGTTACCTGATGCAAAGGAGCACGAATTTAAAGAGTTTATTGAAGAAAGACGAAAAAGGGACAAGGAGAAGTATCCATCGGAAGAAACTAGTGCATCTGGAGATTATGTACCTAATCCTCAATATGACTCGTTCTTTGAATCTCTTATTAATGCTTTGTGTCATCCAGAGGTTATTGGTAAAGCAGCGAAGGTATTATTAGAAAGACATTATTAATAATCTGTAATCTTCGAATTTTTATTATATGTGAGATTGCATGTAAAACTATCAACTTTTTTTATTACTGTATTATACATATACTTATAATTAGGTATCAACGATCAATCATGTCAGCGTTCTGTAATTCGATTCTGTAACTTCGACATTTATTACGTTTACACAGCCCCATTTAACATCGATGTACTATATCCGATCCAAAATTTTTCTTTTTTTTTATCATAATGATTATTTAATTATTAAATATGAGTATTTTGATATTCTAAATATTTAAATCAATCTCTTTTATATACGTGTACTAGAAATTGTATCAAAAGGGGCTCATATTTACATGATCATTACACGGAAAAAAAAGAATAATTAGCTCGCACAGAAATCTGTTTGTGTCAACCAGATTTAATGGTTAAATATGGAACAACTAATTGTGTGTTTGATGCAACCGTAGAGCAATTGTTGAGTGACTGTGTTGCAGCAGTAATAATACCTGGTTGCTTCAACCAGACATTGCTGACATCGCTACATTACAACATATCGTCCCGATCGACGCAACTATATGGATAGATTAGCCTATCCATGGTAAATGAGCCCCAACTAAATTCTGGTTGCCACAACCAGATCACGCGCAACTACAGCGATGTAGTTGACACACCAAAGTATATAAGTCATATCAACCATACACGTAATCATCATACAAAGATAACTAGGGTAATGCAGCTATATTGCTTACAACTAAATATTTCTGGTTATGTGTATCATATCTTTTTTTTCCGTGTATGATTAAAAGAAGACAAATTTTGGATAGGATATAGTACATCGATGTTGCAACTTCGGCGTGTAAACGTAGTAATTTATTAAAAATTATAACTATAAAACAATAACTATAAATTTTTAACTATTTTGATAACGCGTATATATTTTTAATTATAATTAAATTTTATGTGAAGAAATATGAGTTTCCGAATTAATATTTATCCTGTACTCCACTCATATATAATCTTCAATTCTCTAATCAATCTCATATATATATATATATAAAATTGCATAGTATATGGTCAAGATCGTTCCTCATTCAATCCTGTTGATAATAAAAATTAAGGAAATCAATAAAATTCTGATTTTGGAATTTAAACGTTTGAATTTATTTACGTTAATCAAGTTACGTTATCTCCAATTATATTTCAATACTTTCTCAATTTTCAAGAATTTAGATAGCGCAAACTCTTTGCCGATTATATTCTGATACTTTCTCGGTTTTCAAGATTTTTGGTTTTTGCGACTTACTGTCCTGAATTTTCTCGGAATCGCGGTTCTTGAAAAATTTTAAAAATTCATGAAATTTTAGATCGTATTATCTCTTTATTTAATATATTGTACTTTTTTTGACACTTTGTCAATTTTCGTGAATTTAGATTTTTACATTGAAATCTAGAAAAGTAATTTTAGGAATTGCGATTCTTAAAATAATTTTGTTAAATTAGTGAATGGAAGTAACTTTTATTGATAAAAGTGCCTCTAAAAAAGGCTTAGAAGCCACTTGAATGGCTGAGAAGCCACATTTAAGGCACTTTTATCGATAAAAGAGGGTACAGAATACGGGCCTTTGTCAATTAACAATATAAACTTTTTAAATATTAAATTGTTGGTACTAAAATTCAGGGTTGGACGTTTACGCGCAAAATATAGTAGTTTACATCTACACGTAGACAATGTGAACTATGTTTAACGTGTCATCTATGTGAACTATCAATAATTTATGGATTATCAGACATCCAAGATTTGCATTTGTTTGCAATTTTGATTTCCTAGTTGCAATTATTATTAAACAGTTAAATACGTTTATTATTTTATAATATAATTGCTCTTTGCATTATACTATCCAACTTATAATAGTTTACATTATTTATAATCTACATGAAAAAAAGTTTATGTAAACATCACGTAGATAACATGTAAATAATCCATGTAGACGTAATCTTGAAATCTAAGGCACAACCCTGGTTAAATCAGGGTTGGGCGTTTACGCGTAAAATATAATACTCTACATCTACACGTAGACAATGTAAATTATGTGTAATGTGTCATCTATGTAAACTATCAGTAATTTATGGATTATCAGACATCGAAGATTTGCATTTTGTTTGCAATTTCGATTTCTCAGTTGCAATTACTATTAAATATCTTCATAATTAATACCACAATTAAATACATTTATTATTTTATAATTTAATTGCTCTTTCTTTGCACATTATACTATCCAATTTATTATTATATATTAATAGTTTACATTGTGTGTTTATAGTCTACATGAAAAAAAATTCGTGTAAACATCTCGTAGATAACATGTAAATAATCCATGTAGACGTAATCTTGAAATCTACGGCACAATCTTGCTAAAATTACAAAATTATTAGCGATTATCGAAAATTGATAATGTCGATATTAATGTCGATATAATTGATAATGTCGGTATACCCATCGATCGTCTTTATAATAGTACCTCATCGGTGCACGCGTGTGTCTGTGGCGTTTTACACGCTTCTTTACCGATTGTACGCAATGTCTTGCCAAATTAAAAAAGTGTTGGAGGTTAGATACGTTTCTCTGTCAATCTCGAAAGAATTCCGTTCACATGTAAACATTTCTCTGTCAACGATCTGAACATTGTGGAGTAATTAATGGATTGACAATGGGTCTGTTAACGGTGTTGAAAAAATTGAAGCAGAAGGAAAAGGAGATGCGAATTTTAATGTTGTATGTATTCGCGTTTGTATACCTATTTTATATATCCACCTTGTGGTTAGTTTATGCATTGACAGGTTAATATATGTTACACTAACTGAACTTATGATGCGTTAAATAATTCAAGATATTACATGCATTTTGTTATTACAAAATGCATGTAATATTATTTTCAAATTATTGTTTTGAATTTTAATGTTGTATGCCATTTGCTTTTAACGACTCAGTAAGCAAACTGTTTGCAGTATACCAGCAGATTGGCAGCAGATTCAATCAAAAAAATGCAACAGACCCGGTATCATCTGTGTCTTGCTAACAAAATCTAACAGCAGATTTGCAGCAGAAACCGAACAGAATCTGTCGAACGCAGATTCTGTTGTATTTCTGCTGCCAATCTGAGTCAAATTGTGTAATATGTCAAGATCTGCCATCAGTCTGCTATCATATTTTATTGGACAAACTTTGCTATATTTCTGCTATCATTCTACCAACAGCAATATATCAGGTCCTGTGTCAAATCTGTAGTTTTTTTTTGCTGACAAAATTTGTAGCAGGCACTTTGCAAAATCTGTTCTCGACAGACTTGGCTAACTGGGGATACCATGTTATAATTTCAGGGGCTTGGATAATGCAGGCAAGACGACAGTGTTGAAGAGACTCAGTGGCGAACCAATAGACACTGTATCGCCTACGCTTGGCTTTAATATCAAGACACTGGAACACCGTGGATACAAACTCAACATATGGGATGTGGGTGGACAGAAATCACTGCGTTCTTATTGGAGAAATTACTTTGAGTCAACAGACGGGCTTATTTGGGTGATAGACAGTGCAGATAGAAGGAGATTGGATGATTGTAAAACGGAGTTATACAAGCTTTTGCAAGAGGAAAGGTTGGAGGGCGCAAGTCTCCTTGTATTTGCTAATAAACAAGATATGCCTGGTGCATTGTCCGCAGCTGACATAGCCGACATTCTGGAGTTACCTAATATAAAGACTCACCACTGGCAAATCTATAAGTGCTCCGCTGTGACGGCCGAAAATCTAGTCGATGGTATCAATTGGATTGTTGATGATATTGCAGCAAGAATATTTTATATAGAATAAATTAAATTTCGATGTTGATATTCTTTATCTCATTAAACGCAGAAATTAGTGCTTAACAAGTTTTTGCAAAATGATATTTATATTGTAATCTGCATCACGATGTGAAAATATGTAACATAAACAAAGAGATTTCATAATCTCTTTCATGTCCATTTCCACTAACGTAGATTAACTTTAATGTCGGTTTAACTTACTTTTTATTTCTTTCTAATTCTTAGAACTAGAAAAAGATAAAGTGTAAGTTAAACCGAGATTAAAGTTAATCTACATTGGTGGAAATGGACATCAATCGTTTATTATACAATAATATAATATACATTTTAAGAAATATTCTTATATTTTTTATTATCTTCTCATATTAGTTTTTATATTTTTTGTATTTTTGTCATCTTTTATTTGTCCCACTTTCTGTTTTTTTTTATCTATTTAGTGATCTTAAATTTTCCTTTCTTCAATTTGAATGCTGCCATTTCCGGATATTCTTCTAAATAAAATGATTTTAATAGTTCTTGATCGACAGTGTTATGTGGCCCCTCAAATGCATTCATAATCTCACCTACGAGCGACGTCGAAAGCTTTAACTTAAACTTCTGCACCAGCCGCATAAATTTTGCTACAAAGACGAGGAAATCTGTTTTTAATTTTTTAAAGATACAAAGCGATTTTTTATAGCGATTATAATTTATCGTAAGTTTGGGAAAAATTGAGGAAGAATTTGAAATGAATACTCGCGAACATGCCTCGTGGTATCTTTTTATCTTTTAGCGACATCACGAAGTGGCCGAAGTTGCGTCGTTGCCTCTTTCGTTTCGGCTGCATTGCCTCGTAATTCGCTCTTTTTAGAAGTATTCTCCTAACGTTTGGCCCAACGAGCGGATAATTGCTTAAAATACCGCGTAACTTGACTGCGAGCCACGGTCTGAACTTTTCGATTATCTCCAAGTCTTGAAGAATATCCTTATTCGCCCAAACGTTCTCCAAGTCCAGGAGACGTAAAGCACTGTCGGGCGATAGCTGCGGTGTGATCGCGTGAATCAGAGCTGAAACACCTTGTGTTCTTAAAGGATTGTTTCCCAGATGTAATTCCTGGAGCGTACTATTTTTCGATAGAGCTTTTGCGATGATCACAGCGTCGTTTTCGGTAAATCTGTTCCCTATGAATCGCAAGAAAATGTAAGAAAGGAGCATTTGCCTTTGAAATTTATTTCCTGTATAAGAAATTAGAAAATAACTGACTGCTAGATGTCCATATTTTAAAACGCTTTCTATTTCGTTTTTTATTATATTATACATCAAAAAAATGAAATAGAATAAAATATATAGACGAACTTTGAAGAAGATGAAGCATCCCTTATTTATAAGGAAGATTATCTCTAAAAAGGGATTCTTCTTTTATTTCTTTTGTAATTGTATGTCAGAATATTAATATATGTTTTCTTATAACGTGATACATATTTACAACTTAAATCCAGCTTCTCGACGCTCCGCGAACGTGATAATAGTTTGTAAAGATGACGAACACATTTCTGGTCAAGTGCATTCCAAGATAAATTCAGAGAATTCAATGTCTCATTTTTCTTGAATCCGTCGACCAGAGCTTTCCAGGTTTTCGCACTGTACAGAGAGTTCCAGGATAGGTCCAGATGAGTCAAGACTTTGGAGCGCGAGAGTAGATCCCGTAGATTTTCGGAGCACGTCTCATCTAGATTATTATCGGACAGATTAACACTCTCCAAGTCTTGATTATCAGATAATGCGGACGAGATGTATTCAAAGCCTTCGTTCCCTATGTCGCAGTTGCTGAGATCGAGCGTCTTCAGGGTTACGTTCTCCGATATTGCGTCGTACAATTTTTTTGCGCCACTCGTTCCAATTCGGCAACCCGATAGTGACAAATCGGTTATCGTGGTGTTTCTAAGTAGTAAATCGTTTAGATATCTGCACGCGTCCGGCGACAGTTTATTATCCTATAATGAAATATAGCAGTTAATTGAAAAGAAGATATTATATTAATCAATGTGAAGTAACGTTTGCGTTACAATGCAAAAAATTCAAGAGCTTATTTCCAGGGTTGGGTAGTAACTAGTTAAAAAGTTAGAAGTAAAATAATAAACAAAAAAATCTATTTTTCTCCAATCGCCAGTGAATAATTAACATTAAATAAATTATAAAACGACACCTTCTGTACCTATTTAATTGCAGATTGATGTAATTTTTAACAGTTGAAAAGGACCACAATCCGTATGGTCGAAACGTAGTAATAAATTGAATATATTACTTGCCAGTTGTGTCGTTTTATAATTTATTTAATGTTAAATAATAAAGTTAAAAATTTAATAACTTTTAACTAAACTTAGTTAATTTTAAATGAGTTAATTTTTAACTTCTACTAGTTATTTTTAAAAGATATTAACTTTAACTTATTAACTTAAATTATTAAACAAGAGATGAGATATTCTTCGCCAGCAAATATTAAACCACAGAAGAGATTTGTTACGACTCAACTGGCCAATATTTAATTTAAATCAATATATCGCGAATCGCGACATTTTTCGACCAAGAATTTTGGTCCTTTCTAAAGAGAGTGAAATTAATTTTAAGAATTTGTTGCGAAAAATTTTACCTCAGCCAGGATTTGAACCTGGACCTCCCTACACGCCTCGGTGGTCGAACTGGTACGACGCCCGCCCGGAGTGTAGGGAGGTCCAGGTTCAAATCCTGGCTGAGGTAAAATTTTTCGCAACAAATTCTTAAAATTAATTTCACTCTCTTTAGAAAGGACCAAAATTCTTGGTCGAAAAATGTCGCGATTCGCGATATATTGATTTAAATTAAATATTGGCCAGTTGAGTCGTAACAAATCTCTTCTGTAGTTAAATTATTAAGTTAAAAATTTATCTATATAAAAAAAAATTATAAAAGAAAAAATACATTCCTACATAAAAACAATATTTGTTTGTTATTTCATATAAACTTAACTTACAAATAGAATTAAATTTATTTAATAATCCATATTATAATTGTTTTGAATGATCTAACTTCAAAAAATTACGACATTCTAATTTAATATAAATAATGTTTTTCAAAATTAACTTTTCATTTAACTTAAGTTAATTTAATCTTAATGTAACTTTTAACCGAGTTAGTTTTTTGTTTATGTAACTTTTAACGTAATTAAATTAATTTTATAGGCTATTAATTTTAGCTTAATTTAGTTTTAAAAAAATATTAACTTACCCAACCCTGAATCAGTGTGAAGTAACGTTTGCGTTACAATGTAAAAAATTCAAGAGCTTATTTCCAATCTGTGGATAACTTTCGAACAGGTAATCACTTTTAAAATATTTTGATGTATTCAGAATTTTGTACAATCCGTATAAATTATTTCTTGAACTTGTTTGTTGTACCTTTAGATCCAGTTTCCGCACGAAAGAGTTGTCGGCCAAAGCCTCGCAAATTGCTTTCATTATCGGTGACTCGAGTCCGTAGTACCGCAGATTTAATTGATCGGTTACAAGCATATCCTTCAACGAACCTATCGGTCTCAAACCTGTACGCTTTACCGTGTCGTAGAATTTCTGCACACCGTCCGTGCTGTAAATGGGCGGGTGCTCGCGTAGCAGCCAGAAAGCTGGTAGCAATCCGGGATCGTTCGGAACCTGATACACCGAGTACGGATTCAATATTTTCAGCTGGGAATCGCTGATGTCTATCTCGCGCAAACATGGATGAACTGAACTCTCAGTGGACACTCGGTCACTCACGAAATCTTCATCTTCCGGCGTGATCGGCGTCTCCTCAGACGCGTCGTCGTCTTTTTTCCGTTCAACCTGGCTTGCATATCGTAGCACTTGACTAGAGATTTACTCAAAGTAAAAAGCAGATCGGTCCTGTCATTTATTTGCGTTGTAATAACTTAATTATTTGGATCGAGACATATCTGATAAGATCGAATTGCGAACATCGAAATGCCGGAATACAGGATATTCTGGATATTTTTGAAATGTTAAGCTACCAAGTTACCAAGCTCAAGTTACACCGATCAGATGCCGCAGTTGTTTCCTCGTTTCTTCAGCCTTGATCGCCAATTCCTTCGTCCTTTTCGCTTCAAATTCCATCATAAAATTAGCTAATATGTCAGTCTCGTCGATTATTTCTGATTCCGCTTCGACGTCTTTTCTTTCCTCTTCCACGACTTCAGAATCGTCTTCTAATTCCATTTCGACGTCTTTCTCTTCTTCGTCCGCGGCTTCAGTATCATCTTCATCATATTCGATCCACGCATCTGTATCTTCATATTGCAATGCTTCGGCAACATCTTCGATGTCTTCTAATGTCTGAGTGATGTTTGCGAATTTATATAAGGTTATTTGTAATTATATCTTGATCGCTATCATTAATTACTATATTTCGACAGCACATGCAATTTTATTTTGAATATAAAATGTACGAAAATTGTTCTAGCATATTTATTCTTTCAGTTATAGCGAAGGAAAAAGTATATCGAGACATTGTAAAAATCGCTATGGTTTAAATACTTGTGTGAGGTCCATATTTATGTCTGTCGTGCTTATTACTTATTCACAAAATTGTAATATAACGAAAGCTTGTATAAATATCATCCTATCAAGACATAATACATGATTTCTAAATTTGCAACAGCTATGTGAAATTAGCTACAGATTTACGGAAATTAAACGGAAATTAAAACAGATGTAATATAATAAACTCTTTCTCTTTAAAATAACACAAAATTTTAATTTTCAGTTTCATAATAATAACTGTATCCTATAAAATGATAACTGTATCCTATAAAATGATGAAAGGTATTGCTTGGCATTCGTTCACTCGGAAGAAGTCATCTTCTTCAGCATCGATCGGCGGCTACTATCGCGTTTCACACGAGTCACAATCGCTCATTGCGGGGTGCATGATTCATCTACCGGGTATTTGTCAAGTGGCTCTTCTGGTCCATTGTATTGTAATTTCGGCAGATCGTTCATTCAACGGTACGTGCTTCGTACACGAGAGGAGCCGTCCTGTCTCGCATCGGCGCGGCAACGATGAGATGACCCGCCGAGCGCTTTGTTAATCTCGGCCGCGCTTTCGATGGTAATGGCATCGGTATTATCTCTAATGAAACAATCGTGACGGGCCATTGAAATCGGCGCCGCTGATAAAATCCGCCGCCCGTATCTCTATCTTCAAAGAGAAGCGAATAGATTTATGATTTTTTAATTGGCTAGCGAACAATGAAGATAATTCAACGATCCCAGCGAGAAATGAGGTCGGAAAACAGGTCGGAAAAACGACTATTAGACGTATGTCGTCTAATAGACGTCTAATAGTCGTTTTTCCGACCTGTCATTTCTCACTGGGATAACTTCGATAACTTCATTGTAATTTTTCCATGGTTTCTTTCCTCTTGGCAAAAATAATTTAAAAAATAAAGTGGCTTTATCAATTAAATTATAAAATATTGCGGTATTTATTATCTAAGGATAAATCTAGTAGTTAATTTGTAGATTAAAGATGAGAGCCTTGTTATCATTAATATTTAGTTTATAGATTAAATTGTTGATCTACATCGAATGTTTCTTAACTTCTGTTGCATGAAGATATCTTTCTCTTTTCGCTGCCGATTCTTGGTTCTCTCTTCCACGTTTTACTGATAAAACAATAAGAAGGAAAACAGTTCTCTCTCACAATCAGTGATTTCGATGCCAGGAATGCTTACGCGAGCATTGTCATTGACGCATTGATGTAAGGATATAATAAACCATAGACACCACATCGAAGGGTTGTACTTTTTATTGAAATCCTTCACATCGTCGTAAACCTATACGGGGGAGGAGAAGAGGGATAGTAGGAAGGAGCTTATGTACACGCATTCGTTTGCACATTTCTCGATATCAAACACGAATAATCACAACGCGTGGATGTTTTTTCATTGTTTATCGTCGATTAGACCAAAAGCATTAGTTTGACAGATTTTTACTACCGTCGCTTGAAGCCGACGAGAGTAAACGAAAAATTGACAATAATCAACTATTGCTTATGATCTGAAAATAATTAATACGAGACAATAAAATAAAAATAATATAATATATAATATATAAAATAATATATAATATATATATTTATATTTATATATATTTATATATATATTCATCGTCTCTCACTCTCTTCTATATGTATTCGTACAATAATATAACTTTCTCTACAAAATAAAGTATCTATTATAAAACTTTGTTCCTTCCTGTTATAAATCTATGTACGCCTAAAACAAGCTATGCTTTTCAGTGTAAACTGATCTGCTGTCGACGCTTCGCTGCGGGATACGGGGAATGCTAGTATAAAAAAAGAACAAATTGCACATCTAAGGGTAAGGTCGATAATGACTGGGGATGAGAACGATCTGGACAATACTTAGATTTATTTACATCGTTCCACGATGCAATAGCGTCACTATGTACATCGTTCGTCTTTACTCTGCGTTCTAATACGTTCTAAATCGTATTACATTCACGCCGCTAATACATTCTTTACAAGTTAATGTGCTGTCATGATTTAGCGTATCGTGTAGCACATCCTCTCGCAATGGCAGTATCTCTCATCGCGTAAAAATCACGCGTTGTCTTCGCGCAAAAAATAAAACTCGAACAAATATTGAAGTAAATGAACACGCGGAGTACCATAGTAATGCTATACAATGACGTTGTTTCCTCTATGAGTATCACAATAATATCGTCTGAAGGAACGTTTGAAGCCCATGTTATATTATACAAAGTACACTTTCACGTACAATGATCGAGCGATTGTCTGCGCGATATATTAATCGCAATAATTCCAAATGATATCTAAAAAAATTCTTGTCGTATTCTTCGTCAAATTTATTTATACATCTATGTATCCGTTTATGTATCTTCTGATCTTGAATGGAACGCAGCTTCGCTTCGACGATTATATATGACAAACGTACAATACATCTCGTAGGTGCGACGGTGCCATCCTTGTGTATTTTTCAAATTATGAAAATAAAAAATGCTAACAATGGCGATATACAGTAATATCAAAATAGTACAAGATTAAATATAAACATATAAAATCAAGGCGTGTATAAGAGGGAGGAATGGCAACGCCGAAAGGAATGCGAAGGAAATACAGGCTTAGCGAAATTAATAAGTACGAGCTATGTACATATGTACAACAATAACAATCATATTATCATTAAAATTATCGTTAAAATTATTTATAATTGTCGATCGCTTATTGTCGTTGTGTAGAAGCGCGAGAGGGCCGGACGAAAAGAAAAAGAGAGAAAATCAATTTTAATCATTTACTAAATTTTCGATTTGAAAATCGTACTAATATTTTTATACAATTATTCAGAAATCGAGAATTTTAATGATCATATTCTAATAATACTATGAATAAAACGATCGTAAAGAGATGCGCTTCAGAAAGGCATTGAAAATTTATGTGTTATCTTACACAATAACACAATCGTATTGCTGAGCCCTGTAAGAATCATGTGTCCTCTTTCTCTTTTCTCTACATTTATATTCCTAATATACTTTAGACATTGATTCAACTTTCATAAAGAAGAACCTTAGGAGAGAGCCGTCTGAAGTCATCTCGAAATCGAGAGTCACATTTCCCATTATCACAAAAAACAGATCGTCCAAGTAAGCGTTCAGTCTCTAAGTGTTACCTTCTAGTCCCTAAGAATTTTTATTAGTGCATCATGTATGCAAGGAAAATCAAGAAGATCACCGACACTATCCAACTGTTCTTCACATTACTTTAATGATATTTAATTACACGTGTACCGTTAGCACTTGATGCGGCCCCGATGTCTGACTGGTACCTGGCTGCTGATGAGGGTACGACGGTTCCTGCAATCTGGGCTTGCTATAAGGCTTGTGCGGTCCTTCCTCGTAGCTAAAACTGGCCGTATTGTTCCTGGCTTCCGCACTGGGCGGTTTGTAAAGTGGTGGCAAACGATGTCTGCCTTCCTCAGATACCATTTCGAGACTCTCTTCGGTGCCGGCTAACGTGCCGAGCGAGGTGCCTGACAAAGGCCTTACGACGGACACGCGGGGTTCGGAATCCTGCTCCTTGAGTGGATTGGCATATCTCCTCAGATTTTCCTCGTTTTGAAGATTGTTCGACTTTTCGTCTAGATCGCTGCGATGGCGATGCAACGAGGTCTCGCTGCTGGTAGTCGCCGTCAGGTTTGATCTATGCCTCATAGTTCTGAGGTACCAGAGGCTCCCAAATAGTGCCAACAGCAGCACGGTCGCCAAAGCACCGCCCAGAACGGCTACGTAGCCGCCGGCATTGGCCACACTCGCCGAACTGGGTTCGCTGAGCAGCGCTGTCTCTACTTTGACCTCCAGCACGGAGACCAAAACGAGAGGTCTGGCTAGCGGGCGACTGAGTGTTTCGCCGAGGTCGCGGGTCGCATCCGCTGCCGCCTCGGAGAAGATAGTCACTTCGATCGTATCATTATCGCCAGGCTTCAGATCACATAGCAGCACCACCGACTGCGGCCTTCGTGGGTCGGCCAAGAGCTTCCTTAGACGACGGCATAGTAGCTCTACCGACGTACCGGACGCTAAGGTCTCCCTCCGCAATAATATCGTGAGTCTCGAGCAAGTTGGCCCAAGCGTGGATTGTCCGGGCCAGCAGGACGGCGGAGCTGGTAGCGCTGGGGGACCGACTCGCCTCCCAGTTTCGATGGGACGGCATTCGCCCCATGCTGGACACGATGGCGCTAGGCAACTCTCGCCCGGACTAGGAACGCAGACCTCGTGAGCCAAGCAAGAGGTACCGTTCAGGCAATTGCCCGGTCCGCACCAAACATTGCTACACTGGTTCTTGCCGTTCCGACACTCGCACACATTGCAGTCATCCTCCCATGTAGCAGCTGTGCAGCCGGGCCCACCAGCCGTGCGGATCTCGCATCGCGGACCAGTTCTACCGGGCGGACAAATGCACGAGTAACTCGCGATGCCGTCTACGCAGGTGGCACCGCCGGTGCACGGATCGCTCGCGCATTCATTCACGTTGATGCGACAATCCGGACCGGTGAAGCCGGGCGCGCATTCGCATCTGAACCAGTTATCACCGTCCACGCATTTGCCGCCGTTTAGGCACGGTACTGGCTGGCAGTCGTCCACGTTGCGCCGGCAGTTCGGCCCCTCAAAGCCCTCGCGACAGACGCATCGGTAGCTGCCATCAACCGTGTTCACGCAGGTCGCCCCATTCGCGCAGGGATTACTCGTACACGCCGACGGCGACGCGATATGGCAAGCCGCACCCTCCCATCCGTGCGGGCAGTGGCACGTGAAGCCGTCACCGCGATCCTGGCAGGTACCGCCGTTTCGACAAGTGCCCGGCTCGCAGTGGCCGCGGCGCAGCGTGCACGTCTTGCCCTTCCAGTCGCCCCGGCAGATGCACGTGAAATCCGCTACTCCGTCCACGCAGGTACCATTGTTGCGGCAAGGCTGTGTCAAGCACTCGTCCACATCTGGAAGAATTCATTTACCATGTTATATCGTTCAGTCGGCCAAATTGACCGATTTTCATTCTATCGCATTTCTTAAACGTCCTGTTACTTACTTTGGTCACAAAGATCCCCGCTCCAGCCCTCCCTGCAAATGCACTGGAATGAGTTAAGTAAGTCCACGCACGTGCCGCCGTTCAGGCAGGGATTGCCGCGGCAGTCGTTGATGTTCTCGTGGCAGTGCACGCCGGTGTAGCCCGGATCGCAGATGCATCTGCCGCCGCTGCATCGACCCTTACCACCGCAAGGGGTACCCTCGCTGCCGCATCCTGATTGCCCATCGTCCAACGCGCCGAATTGCGGATTGTGCGAGGCCGGTTCCGTACAGTTTCTACCTTGCCATTGTGCCGGGCAATGGCAGTAGTAATCGGTCTGCGTGTTGAAGCACGGCGCTGAATTGCGACATGGGTTCGGGCTGCAATGATCGCGATCGATCTCGCACTGATAGCCGGTGAAGCCCACCGGACAAACGCATTCATAAGCGTTCACCAGATCGCGGCATTCACCGCCGTTTTGGCACGGCTTGGACGCGCACTCGTCGATGTCAACGTCGCAATCCTTGCCGGAGTAGCCAGGGGTGCAGCTGCAATGGTAATCGTCCACCAGGTCAATGCAAAGCGCGCCGTGTTGGCATTGACCAACACAATCGTCGATATTCTTCGTGCAGTTCTTGCCAGTGAAGCCGCTCCGGCATCGGCATCTGTGAATTGAAATGACGAAGCTTGTGAGGGTTGCGATTTGCAAAAAGGTTGCTTAGATGGAAACTTCAATTAGACCCGAATATAATTTGCTCCTTGGCCTTATTAATTGCCACCTGTTTCATAGTGAATTAATGGATCTTTAAATCATGTTTAACGCAGTCACTCGCAGTCAACTGCGATACGACGGTTTTTTTCTCCGCGCTAGTGTTATTTTACGAGCGGCGAGTAGTAAAGCGAGTCATTACGATGCTGTCGTAAGTCGAACAATAAAGACGCATTATTGTTATTATTGTTCAACGCCTCCGCGTTTAACTACGGAGGGCGGAGGAAAATGGTCTATAACGACTTAATTTCCAAGTTATATCCTCTATGGGAAACCCCCCTCTCATTTGTACGTAACGCACTGTGATTCAAAAAAACAGAAAGATTGAAATAGAACGACGGAAATTTCAACTTGCGATAATATCAACTTATCTTCAAACAACGCTGTTAATATACAGGGTGGGCCACCGAAAACGAAACAAGCGTGTTTTTTGGTATTTAACTTAATTAATTCGAAAAACGCTCAGACACGACAACTTTAGTTTCAAGGGGGACATGTTAATTGGCTATTTTCGTTCACCAAACTTCAACCCCATAAGAGAAATTAATTTCACCATAAAAATTTTTAATGGCAAGTGGTATCTAGCAACATATCATTTGAAAGCGCGTTAAATTCCCTTTACAATAATGTTTTATTTTTTTTAATGTTTAAAAAAAAAGTAATGTATTAAGCAAAACCTTTATTATTGTATGGAAGCTGGTGGTGGTCATTTCCAACATTTACTACGTTGACACGTAAGTTGCTAGTTTAATAAGTATTATTTCTTTGGAGCATATTTTCTCGGGAAAAAATAATCGGAATTTAAAAAATAAAACATTATTGTAAAGGGAATTTAACGCGCTTTCAAATGATATGTTGCTAGATACCACTTGCCATTAAAAATTTTTATGGTGAAATTAATTTCTCTTATGGGGTTGAAGTTTGGTGAACGAAAATAGCCAATTAACATGTCCCCCTTGAAACTAAAGTTGTCGTGTCTGAGCGTTTTTCGAATTAATTAAGTTAAATACCAAAAAACACGCTTGTTTCGTTTGAGGTGGCCCACCCTGTATATATTAATGATATATGTTACAATAATAAAATACAAATCTCGATGTTTTCGTATCTCTTCAATAATTATCAAAGATTATTATTTAACTGCTTTTATATAAACGTGTTTCCATATATAGCCGCTTAATGTATATAATTCTTCTGGTTTCCGTCGGATACGCGAAGCATAAGAAACTTTTGACATCCCCCCCCCTCCCATCAACGTTGGAGAGATAAAAACTCGCCATTGAAAGATCTTCCACGAATCCATGATAATTGGACAACAAAGGCGGCGGTACCTACCTGTAGTCGCCGGCCAGGTTGATACAGGTGAGGAAGTTCTTGCAGGGCGACTCCTTGAGCGTGCACTCATCCACATCGAACTGGCAGAGCACGCCTTGCCAGGCGCTCGGACAGTTGCAGACGAAGCTGTTGTTGCCGTCCACGCATGTACCGCCGTTCTGGCACGGCTGCGAAGCGCACTCGTCGATGTCGGTCGCGCAAAATGATCCAGCGAAGCCCGGGGCGCACTCACATTGCGCGGTCTCGCCGAGTTCGCGACAGGTCGCACCGTTCAGACACGGGTTGGACGCGCACGGATTGTCGACCTTCTCGCAGGTGGGACCGGAGAAGCCCTCCGGGCACGTGCACCGGTACTGATCGGGCGCGGTGTTTTCGCACGTGCCGCCGTTCTGGCACGGCTCGTGGGTGCCGCAGTAGTTGAGATCCTGGTCGCACAGTATTCCGCCCCAGTTCGTGTCGCAGATGCACTGCCAGCTCGAGCCATTGCAATAGCCGTGCTTGCAGCCGGGATAAGGCATGCATTGGTCGCACAGTTCGCCACGCCAACCGTGCCGACACTGGCACTCGCCGCTGACGTTGCAGTGGCCGTGCACGGGGTGACAGCCCTCCTTGCACACAGCTGAAACGATTTTTGCAAATTACACGATCTGCTGTCATCGCGCTCGATCCGAAGCGCTTGGCATTTTAATAATTCGCAATAATTTAACCCTTTGAAGCATGGTGGGATCTCACAATCCCACCTTTTTTCTTCATTTTTAATTATTTAAACTATGTTTTTGATCTTTTCATCTGGATTTTTTGTACTTTTAAGATCTATAAGATGTTAACAAACATATAAAAAATGTGAAGAATCAAATTTTGTTAGTTGTAACAATACTATAAATAAACAAATGCATATTTGTTTGACTATGAATAAAAAAATTGCATATTTTCCAGAAAAAATGTATTTTACAGTTATCTATAAGTAATATCGTCATAAAACTTGCATACTTTACGTTTTTGGGGTCGCTGATTACGAATCTGAGGTCGAAATTCAAAAATTCAAAATGACGGATCTAAAATGGCGGATAAGAGGCAGATTGAGACCGCCATTTTGGATCCGCCATTTTGAATTTTTGAATTTCGACCTCAGATTCGTAATCAGAAATCCAAAAAACCTATAAGTACATAGGTTGCCTGTAAATGAACAAAGAATAAAGAAAAATGTGTACTTTAAAGGGTTAAACAACTTGGATAATAACAGTTTTGTCGTAATAACTCCGGCGCAGTTTCAGACGCAATACTTTTTCATTGTATTCGTTTACTTTCCATAATCGTTACAAATAAGGTAGTAAGATATAACTGTATCGCAGAGATTAATATACTTTGCACACTCTTAGGAGATTTAAGTTTCACCCATCGATCATACGTGGCTATTGAGCGAGAGATTCGAAAAGAATCCTCTCGAAATGTCTACGGACATTTGCGGATGGTGACGTGGACGGATTAAGCGTCTCTTATTCGTCTTCCGTGCGCGACATGCGACACGTAATAGTCATAGAGTCGGGGCAAACGTAATTAGCCGAGATGTAATGAACGAAACGAGCATATGCGTCGAGACGAACGCGGAAGGACGGAGTAACGTTTTCTACAGTTTCTCAAAGAGGAATACGCAAGATTACACGGAAAAAAAAGAATGGTTGTGCCAACCAGATTCTGATTGGCTTGCACAGAAATCTGTTTGTGTCAACCAGAATCTGGTTGGCACAACTATTCTTTTTTTTCCGTGTACCATCTCGATTACCGGATATCTCGATTACCGGACGCGAGAGGAAGTACCGGAGGTCATACGGTCCTTCAACAACTCTTCTACAAATAGTTGGACGAAGAAATCTAATTTCGGTGCGACCGAGGTACCGTACCTTCTAGAAAGCGACGAAGCGCGACGAAGACTCGGCGACGATGACGACTCGGTTTCGTCCCGTCCTCCCGCCAGGATAAAAAAAAAGGAACGGCAGGAAAAGAGGACGTACGTGACGGGGATCTCGCCGGGACCGGGCAACTCAATTAGCCGGTGGGACAGAAAGACAGATGAGAAGTGACAGAGAGAAGGATTATCCCTCCAACCGTGAAACGAAAACTCATGCCGCGCGCTCGCTCGTGTGCACATACGTACGTACGTATGTCCTTTCGGGATTTCAGCCGGCCGTGTACCAACACCTTTACCGTTACCGTGCATACGCGATTATCGTACACGCGCACGTACGTTTCGCGCTCGCGTACACGCGCGCGCGTATATACCGCCCGCGGCATTCTTAATGATTAATAGCCCCGCTCTCTCGTCCGGCACGGACAACGGACATTTACGGATATTTATACGACTGCATCGCGATACTTCGGGGCCCCCTAAATGACGATGCATTCGCGACAGCCTTTTCTTGCGGCGCTGCACCAGCCGCGGTTCCCGCGAGACGCGGCGCTTGCATATGCTAACGTCGTCGTCATCGTCATCGTCGTCGTCGTCGTCGTCTTCCGTCGTCCGCCGTCGAGGATCGGGCTAATCAAGCCTTGCCCCATGCTTTTACAATCTCCGGAGACTCTCTCGCGCTCCCCCTCCCCCCCCGCGCCGCTAGTCCTTTCGCACAGTTTAGAAACTATAAATCCCCCTGGGCTGAAACGATCGCGCTGCTACTCGTATGCCTACGGCTCGCGATTGATTAATACGCCGGCAGTTAGGTAAATTAACTTGCGCGATTCGCGTCTCTTCCTTTTTCCGCGTCGTATGCCTTTTTGCACGGAACAGCTGCGCGAAGAGAGGCGGATTGCCGGACGCGGCGGTCAGCGATTTTTCGCGCGATCGTACTTTGTACGCGCACGATTATGACTGGGCTCCGCCGCTCACGCGGAAGCGTTTTCCAGGAAAATTCACGCCCCGTGGTTGGATCGCGAGAAGAATTTTTATTTGTCCGTCGGTAATCCGTGCGTTGAGAGGGTCGTTGTCGTGATGCGACCCTCTCACCCAGAGTGTAATTATATTTTTATTGCGTGCAAGATAAAGACTCGTCTCTTGACAATGAATAACGTCCAGGCACAAGCACGTTATTAATTTTATGAATTTTCTCCCCAGTTTAATTTTATCCTCGTACAACAATTGTCGTTCTGCGACGGTGCGATATTTTTAGAAACAAAATTTATGGATTTCGCGTGCCGAGCACACGAATCTGCAAGATCCTTTCGCGGTTGCCAAACGTTAAAAGAGCAGCATGTATGCGCTTAGCGTAAAGATTTTACCTCTATCGCGCGCGACCAGGTTGGCGCATCGTGTGAAGAGGATGCACGAGTGAAATTCTCCTATTGACCTTTCACAGCGCGACAAAAATGTCGGAGCCAGTTCTCTCTCTCTTTCTCTTTCCTTCCATCTTCTCTCGTAGAGAGAATCGAGACTCGCGACTCATCGCCTTGCACGAACACGCGATCTTCGCCGATAGTTTCTAATTGGGGTTCGCGCATTTTTTCGTCCGCCTAAGTAGAACGTGCTCAAAACGATAACTCGATCTTTCCGCGTCGTTAAACGGGAGAAACTTTTTAGGTTTCACGCTTTGTGTCAAGACGATTCGATCTTTGACGAGATTGGAAGTTTATTCGAAGCTAGAAACGAAAGCGTTGCAATGTAACTATCGCTGTTGCACGTCTGATATGGCAAAAAGCGGATTATCGAGCAGCGATCCGAGATGATCGTGGCCGCTGGTTATCAAACAGTAAAATCTCAAAGTTCACAGTGCCAAGGAAAACGAGTAGCGTCATCGAAGTAACCGTATGTTAGTTAAATTCCTTTGGCATAGTATCATGAGTGTGCAAACTTGCAAATGCATGGCTAGGCAAGCAAATTATTATTTGAACGCAGCGTATGACGAGATCTCAATTTACTCGCACATATACAGCTAGTCTTATAATATCCCAAAATTTATTTTATAATAAAATAATAATGCGTTTATTATGTGCATGCAGCTCGTTGAAATCGTCTTCTTAATTTATAAAGTTTCGATACTAACAAGGGGAGGCCACAGAATCTACCTCGAGTTTTTGGACAAAAATGGATAAATATTTAGAGAAAAATATATAGAATACGGTGAAGAAGGTCTCCACTTTCGGAACTTATTAGAATCCAGGTAAACTGACCACAATGATCATATACATATATATGACATCTCATATTGTTGTAAAAGTTTAATTTTTCAGGTGTCAGTACTTGTGCTATAAAAATTTTGTTGTTGAATAAATAGAAAATGATCACAGTAACATATTCGAAAAAATTAAATTTAATAAAAAATGACCATTGTAGTCAGTTTACCTGAATTCTAATAAGTTCCGAAAGTGAAGACCACCTTCACCGTTTTCTATATATTTTTCTCTAAATATTTATCCATTTTTGTCCAAAAACTCGAGGTACATCCTGTGGCCTGGCCTTGTAAGATTCAAAGTCTCAAAAATCTGTATAGGTACACAAAAAAAACAATAAGGTTGCCACAACCACAATAATAGTAATATTTGGTACAGCCACGTCTTGTGGTTGTCACATTCACATTGTTTTGTGTAGTGCATCTA
>NJRP01000373.1:61012-90940 GCA_003063835.1 Aphaenogaster floridana
TAACATTATAGCAGTAATAACTATAAGAATGGTGCACCTAACCATAATCATTTAACTTTTCATTATAGTTACAAATATCATAAATTTTTTTCTCAATGTAATATGTATTTTCATTTTAAAAAATCTGGGGAAAAAATTGCAGTGATAATTAGGTAATTTTCCGGTTTTGAACAAGTAATATTTCCATGTAAAAATACATGGATTTTTTTCAGTGTACACGGAAAAAACGATAAGGTTGCTACAACCACAATAACAGTAATATTTGGTACAGCTACGTCCTGTGGTTGTCACATTCACATTGATGTGAAGGCAACTATATGCATTTGGTACATAGTGAATGTTGAGACAAACATATATAGATGCACTACACAAAACAATATGAATGTGACAACCACAGGACGTGGCTGTACCAAATGTTACTGTTATTGTGGTTAGGTTGTGGCAACCTTATCGCTTTTTCCGTGTAGAGACGATTTAAAATATTGCAATCTGCGAAAAGCAATCTGCTCCATCGTGTATCATTCCGCTCGCGGTGGAATGCACGGAAGGAAGCTCGTTTCAATAAATTTCAAACGAGCGTTTTGTGCTTTACGATCAAGCTGTTGCTCGCGAGGACGACCTCGCGTATATGCAATCCCATCACCGTAAAAATAGTATCGCGATTTATCCTCGCGTTAACCTGACCTATTCGGCAGTAGTAATAACTATCCCTGCAGCGTCATGTACGTCTATTAACATCGCTTAGTGCTTTTTGTATGTCGGAAAATGGAGGATGGGCCGGCCTCTCTCACTTTTTCTCTCTTCACGTCGACTCGCGAGGCGACGTTCGACGTCGACGGCGACGTCTTCGTCGTTGTCGTCATCGTCGTGGTTCTCGTTTACGACGACGGACGTCCGTACAGCGATAAATCCTGTTGTACGAGTTTCCGAGTGCGCGCGGTGACGAGAGCCGCGCGTTTGTTTGGAAAGCGAACGCTGTGTGTAACGACGCGCGCGTACGCGTTTTATTAGCCGAGCATACTTATTCTAGAGGCTCTCTCGGCTTCGCCGGTAACCTCCTGCCTCCGTGCGGTCCAGCGATAGAGCTCTTTCTCTCTCTCTCTCTTTCTCTTTCTCTCGCCGGCGAGCGAACGCGCGCGAGCGTTTGCAAACGCGCGCTCCGCAAACTTTGCACAGTCCGCTCACGTGCCGACGAGAAATTGCCGGACGACGAGCAAGCTGGAGATGCTTTAAGTTAAGCCGACGCGGAAGAGCCTCTCCGACGGAGTCGCGGATGGGCGCTTACGGAGCCTCGGCCGAGAGATGTTTGAGAGAATCGCTCGCGAACGCGACCAGAATGTCCGACGAAATTTTGACACCGGATTGAAAAATGTGACACGAGAATTCCGTGATAATATTTTAACAACGCTTGCATTTTTCTCAAAATGTAATGCAAACGTTATGTAATACTGTAATAAATATACGGAAAAAAATGATGTCGTATCGGCATTAAGTCTAATTGGAAATAATCTTGTTAATTCAATAATAATTTTAATAAAATGAAACGTATTTGTTTCATTAACTCTCAGTACCCACACTTCCAAAAAGTCCCTATCTACACCTACTCGGGTATTCCTAACCCGGCGTTTTCTTTTGCTTGTATCTTGGGTTATAATGCATCGATTTTAATTAATTTTTTTTAAATCAATAGTTTAGACTGAAAAAAAAGAACATTCGGGTGAGAAAGTTGAAAAAGTCGTAGTACAAAAGATATTTTGCAATAAGTAAAAAGGGATCGGAAAAAATATCGCAACTTTGAAAGTCGGCCCGGGTTACGCTAACCTAGTGTGGGTACTGAGGTGGATACTTAATAATGTTATTGAATTAACAAAATTATTTTCAATTAGAGTTAATGCTGTTGATACATCATTTTTTTCCGTGTAGTGATATGTTACATTGTATTGTAAATAAAAAATGTATAAAAAGAGACAATTTGAAATGTACTAATGATGTTGTACAACGTAATATATATTGAAGACTCTATCTCATTGTGAGTTTCTTTCTACAATTCTATCCGAAGTCTCTATCCCGGTATTTTCTCACATCATCGGAGCCGACTGCTACCCAACGATAATTGAAGTTCCTCAGGACTGTCGAGATGTAATAAAAGTGGACATCTTGTATTAACGATCACTTCCCTATCCTGGTACCGCGCCTTCTATCTGTGGAGTAATTATTTCTTTTGTCTTTCGCAGCGACGCTCGCTTTCGCGGTTATTAGGTTGAAAGTTCATCCCTTTCCAACTACATATTATAATAACTCCATTGTCCATTAAACAGGTTTTAACGATTTACATTAAAAAATAAGATTTTTAAATTATACACGATATTCTTACTTTCTCAATGACGAAATTGGAGAAGACACTTCTGATAATTGTTTTGTGAAATTTAGTTTTCCAATGATGAACAGGTCTGGCGATCCAGCCTAATTCCGGAAACTATTAACCCTCCATATGCCTGGTGAATTTTTTAACGCGATGCGCCTGGTGAGTCTGACAGACCCGAAAGTTTGAAAATAAGTACACTGATAAAAATCAATGCGAATTTACAAAGAAAATTTATTTATTTCTTGGTAAATTTACTGAATTTTTATAGTTTTTTTTACTTAATATTTGCATTTTTTCTCTTGTTTCAATTAAAAATACAGAAATATAAAAAATTAACTGAATCTGGTATTTTTACAGATTATTTGTAAATAAGCTTTCAGTATTGCTAAGTTCATACATAACGTTACATACATGTACTTAAATTTCACTTCTGCACAATAAATTTGCAGTCTGGCGTAAGATTTTAGTCTCAATAGCGTGAGAGTGTCACAGTATTTCAGTAAAATGGAGTGTGCGCATTGAGAATATCATCATCCTACACTGATAAAAATTTGAACATCATTTTACTGTGAGAATCGATGGTCATTTTTAACCTTTGATTTACACAGTTAAAATACAGAGTGATTTGATTCCATTCAAAACTTTAACGTTTTGAAATAAAATTACAAATCACTCTGTATTTTCACTGCGTAAATCGAAGGTTAAAAATGACCACCGATTCTCACAGTAAAATGATGACAAAATTTTTATCAGTGTATATCCTGGTACAATCATAATATCAAATTTTTATCGAAAGTATTATTAATTTTATGTTTTCATGTTTTCAAGCACAACATCTAACCAGCAGCTATTAAAGCACTCAGGCCGCTAGCGTTCTCGATTACGAAGTTATTTTTTCAAAAGCACACTGGGCCTCTCACTAGTGGGCCTCTCAGACCCAACCAGGCGCACAGAGGATTAAGTTAAATTTTTGGTCACCTAATGAAATGGAGCATTTAATTCTCGTCGCGAATGTGTACCGTTGCCGTCAGCGTGTGCACATCTTTTGTAACCTGTCGCAATGTTAGCCGTTTCGCGTATATGTGTACATGGATGTACACGAGACAAGCAGAATGACGGCCTTCAGTATACGTGGTGGCGAGTTGCACTCACATGAATTGTGTGCGTGCGTATGTGCGCGTTCACTCGCGCGGCGGTCGGTCGGTCGGCGAAGAAGAGCCTTTCCTTTCCGCATAGCCAAGATGCAGCGAGCCATACCTCAGTGCGCCTACTTTTATATACACTCTCGTGGAACTTGCGAAGTACGAATAATTCGCCCGGCCGGCCGAAAAAAAACGCTCGCGGAACGCATACCGGAACGACTCTACCGTGTCCTCTTCAGATGCGTCTTCCTTCTTCCTTTGTTCTTGCCCCCTTCCGAGGAACCTCATTTGCCGATGTAAGCCGTGTCCGCGAAAATTAGAACTGCCACTTTCGAAAAGTCCGCTTAGCACATTTGTGCGATTTTCCTCACAGTGGGCGAACAACTAATGCAAAAATCGTCACAATTTGTACATTTTTCTAGTTTTATCGTCAAGTAATAATGAATGTGTGGATAAATAATAAAAGTACGATAAAATATTCTTATGGCTAAATCGTTCTCACGCAAAGTATCTTAATATTATTGATAGCACTCGGAATCAATCGAGAATATTGCACGAAAATGCAAAATAAAATTTGATGCGTGCCAATTTATGGTTGGTAATCATTGCACTTAACTCGAAGATAAACAGGTTTAAAAAGTGGATAAATGCGGAAAGTAGGCTGTACAAATCGATTGTTATCGCCGATCTCATTAGCGCGAAGTAAACGCGTACGGTATATATGTAATTATGTAAATACGTAATTATACCCGGCTATGATTATGTAAACCCACGGAAGAGAAGTGTTCCTTTAATATCTTAATTGCGGATCCGCTACCGTCTGACGACGCAGTGGGACGCATCGATGAAAGTACTCGTATCTTATCATTAGATGTTAATGCTAATTGGAAAACAGCGACGCGCCTTGGAAAAATTTCCATCTAAATTAACGAAATTAGCCAAGTATCTCTTGCGTTACCTTAAACAACTCGCAATAAACGATCCCGGATAATCGATGCACCTAAATAGAGAAAAAAAGAATCGCAACAGAGGGCGCGGTGCAATAATTTCCTAAAATTGATTACGTAAACGTCACTTCTCTCATACCCTACACACTAATAAAGCAGTGCTTTGAAAATTGCACATTTTTTATCATCCCTTTATCTCGCCGATCATCGCGGATCGCGAGCCAAATGGTGCGATCAATCACTCCGAATTGCAGAAGGAAAGGAGGGACAAGAGCGAGAATTGGCAAGAGTAGAAGCGAGGAGCAGCAGCAGCAACAGCAACAACAACAGCAACGCCGCATCAGCGACTGACGCGATTTCGGTTTCGAAAATCGTCCGGGCCTTTCATTTTATCTCTGAGCTCCCAAGTCGTAGGTAGTAATTACCGGTGGCCGCTACCTGCCCGAGTGAAATAGACCTACCGAACACCATTTAATTTTATACCGTAGGATCTGCACGAACAAATCGTTCGGGCGTGTGCGTGCGCGTGTGCGTGTTGGTCGCCCGTATTGTACATCTCGTTTCTGCGCTCCGCTCCGTTGTGTCTCGCACGCTCGCGTTTTACGGGCTTGTGTTGTGCGCTGCCCCAGTACCACGGGCTTAGGCCATGCCCCTACGGTCCATATATCTCCTCTCCGCGAGAGATAGGGAGACCTATACTTAATATTATTTGCTACCCGCTCGCCGGGCCCCCACGGCAAGCTCGCCAGACTGCCTTTAACCTGGCCACAAATTACCGAAATAATTAAAAAGTCTTACTTTGCGTGGGAAGTTTCGCGAACCCCCACCGCTTTCCCCCTTTATCATCGTACTGGTTGGGTAGGCGAGAGAGATCCGAATCAAAGCATCCGAGCCTGATTGAATATTTCTCTTACAGGCCTATTAAAGACCGGA
Source organism: Aphaenogaster floridana (assembly GCA_003063835.1). Taxonomy (NCBI): domain Eukaryota; kingdom Metazoa; phylum Arthropoda; class Insecta; order Hymenoptera; family Formicidae; genus Aphaenogaster; species Aphaenogaster floridana. Next base: position 66,400 of record NJRP01000373.1, read on the forward strand.
TGTTTTACTCGAGATATTCCTCTCGATGCGGCAATTCTTGGCATGTATTCTGAGATGTTATTTAATAAAACATGTCATCGCGCGTCGTTTAATTTAATTGTACCTTGTTTAATTATACCTGCTTAATTGTATGTCGATAGCTTCGAGACCGTTAAGACACATCACGTGATCAAGTAGTAAAATTCGCTGGGTATTCGATAAAACTGTAATCGTTAAAAGCGTTGAAATTAATAATCGTGGGCATAATCCTTTTTCACATTCTTCCATGCTGAGGCAATAATTTGATTTAGCCATAAAGAGCGCATTTAAGACACTCTATGGATCGAGCAATAAAATTCAAGTAATATCTACCCCTGTAATAATTATAAGACAGGTAGTTTTCGTTTCGCCGCCGCTTACCAGCAGAATTAAATTTTCATGAGCACATGCCTTATATTTTCCCGAACAATTATAAAGCCATAAAACCGTTGTCCATCGTTCTCCTTGGTTTCCTCTCGCAGGTTCGAAAGGATTTACACCGAGAGAATGTTTTCGCGAATGTGCCTATGTACGCCTTACTTTTCTAATCTCAATCAGATGGAGTGGGTGTATCGTATTCGTCGTGGGAAGAGTCACGGGAACTTGTCATCGTTACAATAAAGCAGCAGGTCGTTATCCATGAGCTTTTGTTTGCTCAGTCGAAGGACATTGAAACTCGATCGAAGGCTAGAGATCGGCCGCAGTCTCCTCAGCCTGAACGTCTTCTACCTGTCTGCCTGCGAGGATCGTGGGTCCAAGAAACGGCGGGAACAGGTGTGAGTCGAGACTACGGTGTTTCGTGGTCTACACGCCTTTACGCAAGGTGTCTGTCTGGATGCAGACAGATATATCGGTTTCGTTCTATTAACTAATAAGTGTGTGCATGGCGTTCGATAAAATCTCAATAACGATCACCTTATTCCAGTCGAGTGATTATCGCTTCATATATCGCTTTCCTTTCTGCAGAGGAAGTCGGTTCTCGCGTCCCCCATAATTAATTCCGAGTCAGTAATTGCGACTTAATCCGACATTCTTCGTGAAATCCGTGCGTTTTTATAAGGTGTTTAAAATGAGCACTAAACCAGCAATTACAGGAAAATTACTCTAAAATTTCTATGATTTGTATATATTAAATTTTTAATATCTGAAATTGATTATAAGCAAACGATCATAACGAGATTTATGATCGTTTGCTTGTACTCAATCAAGAACTGCCATTGCGGACGTTACTCTCGAATTCACGGAACCGTAACTTTGCGTTATGCGGCTCGTCGGTTTTATAATATTTTGCGGTTGCTTTTCGCGGTAAAGAATTGGAAGTGTAAAACAATCAGTCGAACTGCCTGAGGTACCAGTACAAAAGACCGTCGCGCTGATCCGCGCGCAGCAAAAAGAAAGCGGTGCCTGCAGTCTCTAATCACCGGACTATAGATTACGAGGGTGATTATTCCCGATTACACGTTGTATAAGTACTCGCGACAGTGACCAAGGTGGAACGATTATGCCGGTAAGTCGAGTGGGGCGAAACGCGATAATAAATTAAAAAGGAAAACGTCGCCCCGTTGATGGGGCGACTAAGCGTTAAGACGCGCACTTAATCATAATCGACGTTGCTCGAGTTCAGTGAACACGAAAATGAGCAACGAGCCGATCGTAGTTCCCGTTTGAATTTCAGATAGTCTCATTATTGAAATTTCCGAATAAAACAAACTGCCAGCGATAAATCCCGCTACGTCATCCTTCTAAACGGCCGGCCGTTTGCGACGCATATTTCTGTCGCGTGTGCTATTCATGTGCGTGAAATGTAACATGCAAAATGCACACACTATGCATTTAAGATGAGATGTAAGGGGGAACTCGCGCTCGATGATAAGTGCTGTATAATTCCAACGAGTGATTTGACTTGTTGGAACTGTATAGCGATTATAATTTATAATATATAATAAGAGAGACGTTAAGTACTTTATTGGGGTTTCGCATGCAAAGGTAATATGGCGTATCGTGGTGAAGCTGGGCATCTTCGCGGAAAATGAAGGGATATTAAAATACATATCTCTAAAGTCGACGTGACACTTGTTCGAGAAACGCAACGCGAAATGGCGTAACTGTTAATGGGCTGCCATGAAGTTTTACCAGTCACACCTGCCGACGTTCATCGAATCGTCACTCTTTTGTCCACGGCCGTCGTCGGCGGAGGACAAGAAAACTGGCGGCGGCCAATGAAGCACAGAAACATCTGCGAAAAAAACGCGTCTTTCTTCTCGAAGGTATTCGAACAGTTCCCGCACTGACGAACTCTTTCTTCTTATCCGCTATTTTTGATCGAATAACGGAGACGATCGACCAAGAAAATCCGATTAACATCAATCAAAAGAAATTCTGCCAGTCCTCGAAAAAAGATAACCGCCCCGGTAATCATGTCGAGTCGACCGCCCAAACCGCCATCAGTCGGAATATGATTCCCTTTTTATCGTCTCTATCGCAACAATTTAGTTTCTGTATAGGCGCTTATACAATAAAAATTGAATCGATAAATAAATTGCGAGCGCGAAGAAGCTGCCAACAAACTCGGTGGAATAACCAGCGGAATTAATATCCACATCGTCACGTGCTGCTTCGGCAATTCCCATCGTGCGTTGCAGCCGTGCCCCATTACGCTCGGCGCGTTTCGCAACTCGTGAGGAGCATCCGTGGCTCGTTTCCACGAACTGGTAAAAGCTCTCCGTGTAGGTTCGCCCGGCAGCCTCCGCTTCTCCGCCTGATGTTGCCCCCTTACTACCGGCGAACCGACGGGAAAAAGGACTCGCAGGCACGCACCTGTGCGCGGTCCATGGGGTACCATGTCGGCCAGGACGGGGCCCCAGCGCCACGCCATGCCACGCTACGCGGGGCAACGCCACCGGTCCGCATTATCTGTCTATCTGCCGAGCATTCGCCGAGGCTGCTCGCCTCTTCGCCTCGGGGCTGATTTTTATAGGGGATTCGCGTGACCGCCGGCTAAACGCTTCGCTTTAACCCGGCCCCGGCTCCGCTTCGGCTGCTGTGCGCCCGGCTCTCTCGCTGTTTTCATCTCTTCCCGGCCTGCCCTGCCCTTCGCTCTCCCGCCGCGGCTTTTTCCTCGGGCCCCACCTCGACCATCGCACGTCTTCGTCCGCGCGGAAGGCGCTTCTTCTGCCCCGAAGGATTCCCTATTTACACCTCGGCCATCATCGCGTTCCGCGTTATTTCCGTCCTCCCGCTCTTCGCTCCTCGTTTCTTCAATCCTCGTCGGATCTGAGATTAATATTTTGTTTGATCTTCTTCTCCATTTTTGTCGCCGTTATTAATCTTTTCTAATTTCTTCGTTGTTGTACATGGTGTAAGTCGAGGAGCGTCGGATCTTGCCGACGCGCCAATTGTGCCGCGCATCCTCCTAGTTAACCGGAGTTTTCACTTTCGAGGAGCATTCCTGCTCGTCGTCCTCCTCCTGACGTCGATAATTGGCCACGCTGATCGGACGCGGAACGGAATGGTAACAGAGGTAAAGAAGAAAAGAGAAGAGGAGGGATCGAGGTGAGAGATGCGCGAGAAGATCGGTTCTCAGGACGAAAGCGGAAGGAGGCACAGGCGTGCAGGCTTAACAGATCGTCGTCGTCGTCGTCGAACAAAAAACGCAAGCAGCGTAGGTCGTATATACGTCTTGCTCGTCTTTATCTTGCGTCTGTCATGCGGAAGAACTCGAGCCATCGGTCTATGCCGCGGCGAATGCGTAACCGCAGATTTTAATTAAGACCGCGCGATAGATCGAATTTAACGAGCTTACGTTAATTAGCCGCACCTCGAAATATCGTCAGCGCAATAAACGCTGGCGCGGTGCGAAGAGACCCGTAATCGCGCGAGCGTGTAATTACGGCCTCGGTGGACCGCTTTCAGGTTCTTCTAAACTCGAGCCCCAACGAGGCGCGCCGGAACTAAGGCGGGCGATCGAGGCGATTGTGCTCGAAATAATCGTGTTCGAGATTCCGCGAGTCAATCGGCTAGTTAATCAATCACGCTCGATTAATTATACTCCGTTCACGTCGAATGAAACTTTCTTGTCGACTTTGTCTAAGGGACTGCAAGAACTATCTGAGAAAATTGCGATTCTGCACATCGCATCGGTGAGATAAGATCAGCAGTACAGTTTTTTTCATCGCGAATTGTTTAAGATATTAATGAAAAACTTTGTATAAAAATTGCAGAAGACGCTAGGAAAGTTAGAGATAAAACGCGTTGGAGATATCCTTGCGCGTTGTTAACCGTCATTAACTTTCTGCTGTTACATTAATAATCATTATCATTACTTGCTAACAATGCGAAAATATAAATACTTTTTCGATAATTACAATATTACGTTACGTAATAAGATTGCAAGGAGAAATACATAAAGTATTCGTTTTCACAAGTAGCTGCAATTACAGCTACTTTTCGAATTATCAATCAAGATTATTATAATAATTTAATAAATGTCAGTGAGAGTAATAACACAATTGCGTAACGCGTCTTCGCGTGCGTCAAGCAATAATAACGTAATCATCAAGTCGGTCGAAGCATAAATATAAGTAGCTGAATCGTCAATAATAATAATATGATGAATATTGAGAAGAAGAAAGAGAGAGAAAGAAATAGCTGCTGGTTGTTTAAGAATGGAAAAAATCGCAGGTACATTTAATGATCGGAATCGGAGTCGGTGCAACTGCATAAACCGTGTTTCTCATGTTAAATGAGAGTTGATGATAGTCCATGGTATTCGGTGGGTAATTAAGTTGCGGCGATGAATTATCATTGCGGTGGCGGCCGATAAAAGTTGGACCGAGGCGAATCTCAGGCGAATCATATGTGCATCTCGCGCGTCTCGCTGCACATATGCAGACGAATGCGAATCGATCTCAGTGCCGGGAATCCATAACGGGGGTTTACGATAATTGTCGGAGGCCTCGTGCAATTTCAAGCTTAATAGACTCTCTTTCTCCATCGTGCGATCGTCCGCGTCGACGCGGAATCTCCGCCGCGGAAAATCGCGATGAGAAAGCCGGCCTGCTGATCTGCCAATCCGGTGGTTCGGTATTCGTTAGTCAGGCTGCATCAACACCTTCCGATCCGCAAGGCCGCGGCTTCCCGTGAAATCGTCTTTAATCAGACGGCCCGAAGCCGATCGCGCTCGATTAACCGCGATAGCGCGCCGTAAATTCGAATAAAACGTCGAATAAAAATAAAATAAAATCGATCGATCTGTAGAAAACTCTGAAGATTAAAATGAAAGAATCTCGTAAAAATGCGAAACAGATAATGCAAATGCAAAATCGAGAAAGCATTTCTATTAGGGGAACCCGGGGCATAACAGGAACGTTAAGGTTTATATAAGTTTACAACGTATTAAAAATAAATAAATGAAACTTTGTTTGGCACTAAAATATTCTTTGAAATATCCACTATAAGGAAAATACAAGTTTTACTACAAAAGAATAGTTTGAAAGGACGAAATTATTGTTTTTCGAAAACGTGAGTATTATCGTGAGTATTATCCCAAGAGTTAACCTTAGTATGGATTTTATGCAGGGCATAATGGGATACCTTATAAAACTTGTTTATTTCTCAAATATTAATGCCCAAAACTTAGAAATCAAATATTAATGCCCACTTCTTAGAAATGATTCTTTACAACACGCAATATATGTAAAAATGTATTATTACACTTTCAATTATATAATAATTATTTATTAATAATTATTACACTTTTCTTATTATAGTATACCTACATTTTTCTCATTAAAATATAAATAAATATTATTACAATATAGGTGAATGAAAATCAAAATGTGGTGTAATAATTTTTGGTACAATATATATTGCACAACATAACATATATACTGATATATCATATGAAAAGGAAAAATAAAACAAATGTCCCGTTATGCCCTGAAATGTATAAGTTTACTTTAGGTAATATAAACACAGACAATCGATATTTGCACAGACACTTTACTAAATTGACAAGAAAAGATCATTTAATAACGTAAATATACTTACGGTAATAAAAAATAGAATTTTATCTTTGCTTATCATATGTAAATGTCTCAAAGAAACTGTAACTCAGTTGCGGAGAACATAGCGAACGCATTAAATAATTTCTAGCATCTTTCAGCTAAAAATAATATGGAAACTGATAACAGCACGCGGATAGGAACATCTAAGAGTAATAATTTCCATACATTTCATTACATGGCAGCATCTCTGCACTGAGAGAAAAATTTATGATATTTGTGACTATAATTAAATTGTAAATAATTATGGTTAGGTGCATCATTTTTATAGTTATTACTGCTATAATGTTAGTAATAATAACAAAAAATAGTTACAAAAACCATAATTTAACTATAATTATTATAGTTAATTATTATTAATCATTATAGTTGACACCTTTTTTTAACTATAATAGTTATAGTTAAATTATGGTATTTGTAACTATTTTTTTGTTATTATTACTAACATTATAGCAGTAATAATTATAAAAATGGTGCACCTAACTATAATTATTTACAATTTAATTATAGTCATGAATATCATAAATTTTTCTCTCAGTGTGTAAAGAGATATCGACCATATCCCATTATACCCCGTGGTCCCATTATGCCCCGCCTTTCTCTACCATCAAGATACCTCGCCTTTCGATCAGACAGGATTGGGTAATTAATTACGATATATCAGTAGTATTCTAAAGATATATATACAAAAAGAATAATTTCTCATATGCCATATGTTTCAGTAACGATCTGCAAGTATGGAACACAATCGTTTCATCATATACATCTAAAAAAATCACGCATTTACTTCCGGGTTGATCTCAATCGCGGGCTCATCGATCGCCGTGGCCGAAGGAAGCGTCAGCTGCACACGTGGAAAGTCTCGAGAATCGCGCAAGAAATTGCGCGGAAGTAATCGCTTTGCAAATTACAACGCAACCGTGCGAAGGCTAAGTTCCCTTTCTCAGGTTCACATATATTTTCTCGCGGATTTTTTTTCGCGGCTATCTCTTCACATACATGAGTCACAGTGCGCCATGCGGTCAAATACGCGGATGAAATAGCTAATATTTTCTTTTAAATTAATGTATTTTTGGAAAACTACCTGTACACTTTAATCAATTTTTTAATCAAATGTCGAGATGCCTTGACATAATAGAAATTGGCTGCGTTCAGCAATCGTTGTAAAATTTTTTAATATGATTGATTTATACATTTAGATCCAGGAGGAACTAAAGGCAAGAACCAATCATATATTAAAGAATCTTACAACAGTTGCAAAGCTGCTTTTTCTGCTGAACGCGGCCATTGTCTCAAATTCGATATTTCCTTTTAAAACAAAACACGCGGAAGAATACGATCGGCGAGACACACACGGAGCACAAATCTACGGACGCGGGATATGCGCTTCTTCGGACCGCTTTCAAGGAACTTTTTTCGGCATCGAACGTTATAACGGTAATTCCGCTCGGACTGTAATTGAAAGAGAGCAGCGCACACAACGCGGCAGCAACAGCAGCAACGGCGGCGGCGGCGGCTTAATTGCACTAGGTCGAAATCATCGAGAGAACGACGGACGGACGGCGAGGGAACCCTCTTCTTTACCGCGGCCCGTTCTTCGAAAGTCGTTTATAAGAGAGAGGGCCAGGAGAGGAGGTGACCCCCGGTAACTCCAGGTCGGAGCAAGGCAACGCTACGGTTCCTAAGCTCCCATTATTCGTCGGGTTCGACCGAAATTGTCGATCGTTACGGAAGCGTGGATTTGCTTGCCTCCTCGCTGGCGAACACACGCATCATATTTTAACCCGGCAATTTACATTTGATATTTATAATTTAATCATTTTCGCTCGTGATTGCGGCTCTTTCCCGAGATACCACGGCAAAACGACGGGATAGCTACGAGAGAAACAAGTTATAATTATTTTTATTTTAGCGCGCGCTGTCTCTTGAAGAAAATAAAAATTTTGTGTAAAATATTACAAAATTTTCTTTCGTTTCGCGTTGTGATTCCAAGTTTACGAGCAGCGTGGAAAATTCAATAGTCCTTAATAAATTTATATGTCCATAAGTTCACAGGCGTGTCTGCAAGCAATAATGTGATGCTAAAATTTCGCGTATATCGGCGACACGATTTCTGACTGGACAATTATGTTATGCATATAAGTTCAAGTTTAATATCAAATATAGAGTCAAGCTTAAAGATTCCATGATTGCTGGATTAAAAAAAAATAACGTATATATTTTTACGACGATTATTCGATTGAAAAACATAAGTTTGTAATAATAACAAAGACTGTGCGGTATTGTCGTTTCTGGACGAAGCTATCCGAGAGAGTGCACAATATAGGGGACAGACGCAGTAAGAAAATTATAAAGTGCGAGTGACGGGGCAACATCCGCAAAAAAAACTATACTTACGCCATAAGTGCGTAATCTTTCCTGACTGAGAACAAGGAGAAGGATGTAGCGCCGCCCTCCTATCCTTGTGCAACTCGCGGGAGAGACGTGTTATAAGATCGCAGTCGTTCAGCGACATGTTATATACGATGATATATAAAAATAGCCAACAATTACGAAGGCAAAGAGACACCGATTAATTAAAAGCAAATTCCGATCATGCATTGATATCCAACGAATAGAATAAAATCTTTTATCTGTGATGTGAAACTCAATCGTATTTCCAAGCAGTCCTTGTACGCAAGGTGTAGCAATAAAAAATCACAAGTTTCTCTTACAATTAGTTACTAATTCTATCAAGGATAAGAAGCTGTTTTTCCTTGATGACAAATTTGATGGGCTTATTTATTATTAGTTATTATACTTAATATTAAAAATCAAGTGAAAGTATATTAATCTGTAAAAATATGCACATAAAGTATATATCAGGTACTACCTTTATAGGTTGCAAGAAAATGACGAAGGAGTTTCTTATCGTGTCAATATCTAAGGGCACAAGTAACTTAATAAATTGCATCGAATGAATCATCATCTCTCTCGCCTCTATTTATCTAATCGCTCCACTTTACAGCAGTTTGCTCCTGATTTGCTTTAATGTATGTGATTAATATATAATCGTTTTTTACACGTTGACACTAAGGCCAATATGATTTTGATAAATGAAATAATCTTCTTAATTAATTAATCTGGTCTCACGATCTATATTCAAACGTCGTTATATGCTATAACGTATTGATGAATAATTTAGCTATCAACTAAATCGTGTAATCGTGTAACCGGGTATATTATGCCAAGTATATTATGCAAAAGCCGGCTTTGCCAATACGTATGAAAGCAACAAAAAACATACGGTAGAAACGACAGGAACGTGAGAAAATTATGGATTATTAAGTGTTTGTTTCATAATTTGTAGATTTATGGAATTTTTTTTTATCGACGGTAACAATTCCATCATTGAACTAAACTGTAGTATAAGTTGTCTCTGTCAATCTGCTAATAATTATTCGAAATCCCACGTTATACGTTACACATGTGCATATTAAACTTAAGTTTTTTCGAGATTGAGATGACTGTCATAATAATAAAACCCACGTTTTTGTGTTACTTCTGTGCAATTGGTTTTGTATCATTGATCGTTCCCCAAGGCGGAAGACTGTGAGATCAAAACACGTACGTGAGAACAGCCTCGCGTCGCAGATGCTGCATCACGCACGATAGCACCTTGTGCGGTGATGCAACAAGCGGTAAACTATGAGCATTTGAAAGGAGCCAACGCTATGCGCTGAGATCGCAATGATCTATAATAGTCGCGGAGACTGGTATGGAAATCTCGCCGCACTGTCTTGCAAATTAACTTCCGATACGCGATAGTACCAGATCTTATGTAAATCATGATGATAACGAGACAGGACTCGTGAATCAAGTATAGGATTTTCTAATACATTATTATAATCCAATAGCGGGATATATAGATAAGTAGGATAGGTGGGATATGTAAGTTTTGTGGGAAGTGCATAAATATTGAATTGATGCTCGTTTTGTTCAATTATAATCGATTTCCTATACATTTCGCGGATAGTCACAAGATACAACGAGACATTTAGTTCTACGTTAAACGAGTTTTGCTGCATAAAGGCAATTATATCTATAAAATTAGTAAACGATAAAAGCAGAGTTGGACGTTTATGCATAAAATATAGTAGTCTACATCTACACGTAGGCAATGTAAACTACGTTTAATGTGTCATCTATGTAAACTATCAATAATAATTTATGGATTATCAGACATCGGAGATTTGCATTTTGTTTGCAATTTCGATTTCTCAGTTGCAATTATTATTAAATATCTTCATAATTAATACCACAGTTAAATATGTTTATTATTTTATAATTTAATTTCTTTCTTTGCATTATGCTATTCAACTTATATTGTAGTTTACATTGTTTATAGTCTACACGAAAAAAGTTCGTGTAAACATCACGTAAATAACATGTTGATAATCCACGTAGATGTAATTTTGAAATCTACGGCACAACCCTGGATAAAGGTTTTAATTTAAACTACATTTATATAGACCACGAGGAAAAATCTACTTGATAGACGCGCAATGAAAAAACTGAGGTTCAATCATACATAAATGTGTATCGCAATGGCCTGTCACAACTGTTTATTTTTGCGAATGTACGCCTCGGGGTACCTATGCACACTGCGTTCCGTATGCTTGCATCATCTGTTCGAATACCCGTTGTACCGCCGTATTGGCTCTTTTTTTTTCCGATCTCACTTGTCGCCGAGCAAAGCGAAAAAAGGGGACACTTTTCACTCGACTGCGTAAAGCTTTACTGCTGGCGATCGAGCAAACGTACAATGTTAACGCAATCTAATCGTGTCTTAACGATCGCGAAAACGGTCGTTCGCGGAGGCTAAAAAGTGCGCGTTCGCGCTGATTATGTCTGATTATGAGTATAAATAGTACCGCGATCTTCTCGCATGCTGTGCTTTTTACGGCTCTTAAATGCCGGCTTAAATGCCCGCAGTGAAAGATATTGCAGTGGCTTCGGAGTTTACATTACTAGGTTGGATGTAGCAACTGGAGATTCCAATTATTTTAACATGTGCGTTATAAAGTTGCGTCCCTCTCCTTCAAAGTATACGCATGATTTTTTAAATATATCGTCCTTTGTCGTATTCTATTAAATTCATGTTGGATGATAAAGCGGTCAATTGTAGATTTGCAATTTATTGCGTGTCTATTTGACAAATTGAAATTTTTGGAATTACTCACCTAATTAATTATTAGAATTAGTTACATCACGCTTTATTCCGAAAGCGTAACATATTACCCATACAGCACAGAACATTGCAGCAACATTGCAATATTGCCGAAATGTTGCTGCAATGTTCTGTGCTGTATAGGTACCATCTATCCAACCTGTTCGATCCTACATAAAATTTATTCTATTCATCTATTCTCTAGCTCGTTTGTATCTGCACGAGTTACACCCTGAGGGCGACGATATCGCTATTATTACTTGACATTTCAGATGATTCTTTCCACCCGTTTCGAAACGCAAAGAGAAGCACGCGAGATGGTATCCTGGTGAATCGGAGGAAGGTGTGGAACGACGTGTGTCGCGGCGCGTACCTGTATGAGGTAGGCAAGGAACAGGACGTAGGTGGCGGCCGTCCTCATGTCTCTCCCTGGGGAATCCCTCGACTACCGCATATCATCGATATCCCCTACTGCTGCTCCTTGGCCGCTCCTCGAACACTCCTCCGCGCTTTCGATGGATCCTCCACTGTCCTCTCTCTCTCTCTTTCTCGTCACGCTGTTTGTATGTATCCTTCGCTATCTCTCTCTCCCTTTCTTTCTCTCACCACTCTCACCGAATATTATCGATCTCTATTATTGGCACACTGCACTCCGCAGATTCTTCCGGTCCGCGCACCAACACCGAATATCCACTGGCGTGTGTCCTCCGCGTGGAGGGACGATCCTTTCTCCTTTTCGCTGAGCACTAAACACTCGTGAACACTTGGTGAATGAATGGAAGACTCGCGTGCGTTTTTCTCCGCCGTTTTTCGCCCGCAAAGATCCTCGGATCCTCGCTTTTCCCGCGCATAGGCGACGTTCAAGGAGGACTCGGGTGAGACTCGCGTAAGCTCTTTCGCGTACCGCTCTCGCGACGCGACAGGTACCCTTTCGCTCTCGAGAATACTCCAACCACAAGCGGCTACTATGATCCCGCGATATCGCCGCGATACGGTCCTCTTCTCTCTCGCGCTTCTTTTTTCCGTCGTCCTGCAATTTACTCGCTTCGTCGTTCGTTGGTGTCGGTCTTCGTGCGAGACTAATCGCAACTGATTATGCGATTCGTGCCTTCGAATTCGCCGGGCAGGAGAAAGCGATTTGCGCGCGCAAAAACCTGATGATAGCACGCGCTACTCCAGGACTCGACATCTGCTTTCCTCCACGCACGCACAAACCGCGACATCCAACACGTGTTCCACGTGTACGAGCGATACAACAGTTCACAGAAATCGATCTAGGATGCTGATGGTGTCACGTGTATTCTTCCTTCCCGGATCGCAATCACGGTTGGATTTGATACTGATTTTTGCCGGTCAATTCCTCAAATCTGTAGACAGGTGCTGCATGAAAGACGAGAACGATTCAGAGCTCGGACTGTCAAGTGATTCAAATAATCCCCGATGCACGACGATGGAGGAAGAAATCTTTGCGGGAATCGATCGCATTGAATAAAAACCACCGAATTTGTTTGGAAGACGATCGTCGCGCACCAAGTCACTCACACGCGCAAACAATCCTACGGTCCTCTCTGAACAGGCGATCCCCTCGAAATCCTTGGAGGAGAAAAGAGATATCTGGGCACTACGTCGGGAGGACGTGTGACACTGTTCACGCACACGCGTGACGCACCGCGAGAGCCCGCGAGAGAGTCGGCCGCCCGGCGTCGGCGTCGGCGCCGCCGCGGAAACGCGCGGCGAACAGGTGTGTGCACGTGTCCAGGTAGCGTGTGCGTATACGGCGTGCAACGCGCCTTCGCTGTGTGCGTGGACACGCACACCGCTTGGTAGCCGGCGTGCACAAAGGTGTATGTGTACGTACACGTGTGCGCGCGCGTGTGTGTGCATGAATGTGTGCGCGTACGTGTGTACCGTTCCTATCACTGTAACGTGTGTGCACGCTGGAGCACGGAAACGCAGTAACGTCCGCGGGGTACACGACTCGGTCGCTCCGGGGATACTGAGTCCGGAGCCGCAGGCCGGCCTGCGGGCCTCCCCCCTATCCACCGCGGCTTGTCCCCCCTTCTGTGCAACCCCCTTCCCCAGTGATTCCACCTCCGGGAGCACGGAGGACCCCTTTACGTGTACCCCGCGCACTCTGCCTCGCATCCTCACGGGGTCCTCTCTCTTTTTCTCCTCCCGCATCGCGCATCGCGACTTTATACACGGTTCGCCCCGGCGCTCTCTCTCTCTCTTTCTCTCTCTTTTTCTCTCTTACTCTCTATCGCGAATCCACCTCGCATGTGCGCACGTGCGTGTGCATCGGACCACGTGACTGTGTGTGCGCGCCGCGCGAACATCTCGAGGGCTCTTTGCTCTCTCTTGCCTTTCTATGAGGCATTACACGACGACGTACACTTGTGCCCCCCGTGCCGGGATGCTGGGCCCGGCTGAACACGAGCGAGCGCACGTCCGTATATAAGTCTTACAATCGGTTTCATCACGAGCGGCATCGCGGAGTCGGTAACGCCGCGCGCGATTGTGTATTCTCACCTCTTCTCTCGCGATCGAGGCGAGAAACGCGTGGCTTAGACGCGCTCTTCGACCGCTGCTCGCGATACGAATTTCGCGGGGCTCCTCTCGATGAGTTGCGCTCCAGGGTACCGTCCAGCCGCGAATCGCATCGCTGTTACAACGATGGAGTAACAAATACAAATTTCGTTAGTATCGCAGAGAAATAGCGGATCAATAAGCGCGATGAGAATTGTGGGAATAGTAAAAATCGCGTTTATTTCCGTAAGCGAAAAATATATGAAAAATATTAAGCGAGGCATTCATGCAAATAATAATCCCAAATAAAAATTATTTTCTTAATATTAAAATCTGCACATGGGATAACAAAATTACTTTTTTTGAAAAATCACACATAAAATATTAAGGGGTTATATCTAATTGACACACCGAAAAATGAGACTTTTTTGGGAATTTTTTTTGAGAATACTAAAAAAGCAATCAAAATGAGGTTTAGAGGGTTTATTCTACATGTATTGAAGTATACAAAAAAATTTTTTTTATAAAAAAAAAATACAAAATGGCGGCTCAGTCGTAGCTACAGTAAAAGCGCTTTTCTTTTAGGCGCTCCACGGGCGAAAACAGAACTTTTTTGGATTAGCATCTGGAACAAAACAAAAAAATTTTTTCGTTATTTACATTAGTTTTACTAGAGAAGTACACACGATTATTAAGAAATATGGTTTCTTAATAATCGTAAAAAATTCGTAAAAAGTCATCATAAAAAATTTTTTTTCAAGATGATGACATTTTGCGAAAAAACCATATTTCTTAATAACCGTGTGTACTTTTCTAGCAAAACTAATGTAAATAACGGAAAAAAATTTTTTTTGTTCCAGATGCTAATTCAAAAAAGTTCTGTTTTCACCCGTGGAGCGCCTAAAAAAAAGCGCTCTTACTGTAGCTACGAATGAGCCGCCATTTTGTATTTTTTTTATAAAAAAATTTTTGTGTACTTCAATACATGTAGAATAAACCCTCTAAACCTCATTTTGATTGCTTTTTTAGTATTCTCAAAAAAATTCCCAAAAAAGTCTCTTTTTTGGTGTGTCAATTAGATGTAACCCCTTAATGAGCACTAAGATCTGCTATGACCGTATTTGGCCTGTTCTCGATTTTAATTGTTTGATGCACTTCACAGTTTTATAATTATATTGTTTATTACACATTGGTCTTACAATACGTTTCTCCTTGACATTATCGGTTGTTGCGATAAATATTATACCACGGTAAATATTATGCCTCGGTGGTCGAACTGGCTACGACACCCTCACGTATTATAGGGAGGTCCAGGTTCAAATTTTGGCTGAGGTAATATTTTTCGCAACAAATTTCTTTACAGTTTTTCGGGATAGGATGGGGAGGCCCGGATCTTACAGATGCTTGTTAGTATCATTATCATTGTGATATTACTTTTCTGGTTTCAAGAGCTGCGTTCCAAGTCCGAAAGTAACGGCGCGTAGTTTAAAAGAACTAGAAAAATCACACATAAAATATTAATGAGCACTAAGATCTGCTATGACCGTATTTGGTCTGTTCTCGATTTTAATTGTTTGATACACTTCACGGTCTTGTAATTATATTGTTTACTTTTTTTACTTTTTACTCGTAGCAGAAAGTTAACACATAGTCTCTCGCCGTGATGTTTCGTGTCCCAATTTAAGAAATGAGAAAGAACCGCAAGATATACCGATGATTGTGTGGATATATTAAATTTGAGGGTTCGCAAAATATTTGACAGGTTACTCTCTTTGTAAATTGACCACCTCCCCTTATGGTGACAAAGAAGTGTTTAAATGTCGCTAATAATCATCGTAATGGGGATCGGTTGTTTGTATCAAATCGGAAAGGTGAGTTCCCGGTAGGCTCCTCCGGCTGGCAAGACAAAATTATATATATTCACGAAGAATGATTTTGGACGATGAATAATGGATAAGTCCTGTGATGTCGCGTGTCCATCGTCATTATATGGCTAGCGGGCTATGCTTCTCGCGAAAAAAAAGATGCCGTCGCGTCGTGACGATCGTCATTGAATTTCTGCCCCACATACATGCAGTATATACCGTTCCACGTAATTCGCGTGTCGGGAGTATCGTGCGAACTGAGAAGCCGAGCCGAGTTAAACGGCTATAAATTATCGTCGCAATGAGAAACCTCTTCACTGATCCCCTTTCAGGAACTACATAGTAACGATGCATGTCACTTTTACGTGACGTGACGTCTGGTAATCGGAAAATTATAGACGCAAGCGGATTAACGCCTAGTACCGCATCTTTCCTAGAAATCAGTAATCTGTATGCAAACGTTGACGTTCATCAAAGTCGTCGCGATGGAAAATTCACAGACAGTTTTTGAATGTATGCGAGAACATTCGCGTCATTGGAAACATTTAACATTGCAAAGGATGGACAAAAAATAATTTTGTCATTTTTGCAATCCTAAATTATTTCACATGTCT
The DNA here is from genome assembly GCA_003063835.1 of Aphaenogaster floridana. Lineage (NCBI taxonomy): Eukaryota > Metazoa > Arthropoda > Insecta > Hymenoptera > Formicidae > Aphaenogaster > Aphaenogaster floridana. The sequence goes on from NJRP01000373.1 coordinate 82,694, forward strand.
ATATAATGGTTGAAAATTCATTAAAGCTCGTGCGTTTCAACCGTTACAAGCTCCGAAAAATTTTGGCAAACCGCTAAATATCATTAATGATAAAAAAGCGCAAAGTTGATAGAGATGTTGAAGAAGCAAGAATAGAATAACAAAACCCTAATCTTTGAAATGAAATTTCACGACGCTCGCGCCAGTTTCGATTAGCGCGGTCATTACAATTGCGGCGAGGTTTCCTTCGACTGAAAGAACCTGTAACGGACGGTATAGCGCAACACGGCGAGGCTATATCTATCCTCTCTTTCTGCTCTTCTAGCGGTAGTCTTTCGGATGCGACGACGAACCCGGTGTGGTAGCGCGGCAGTATGGTGTACCGTGGTCCACATGGGCGGATGGACGAACGGGCTAACATCAGTAGTGGGATGCTGCGCGGTGATGCTGCTTGGTCCAAGCTCATCCGTCGTTCTCTCCCTGTCTCCTCCTTCTCTCTCGCTCGTTACAGTCTCTCCATTCTCGTCTATCTTTCTTTATTTCGTCGTCTCATTTCGTTCCGTTTTCTTCGTTCTCTTCTTACTAGTAGGTACATCGCTCTTCTCGCTCTCGCTTATACTTTCCGCCTTCCTTCTGCTTTCCGTCTCTCTCTCTTCCTCGTCTCGACGGACTTGCTTACTCGAGGGCCCCGAGTTAGCCGGCGGGCATTATGGTGGCTACTCCGTTGGCTTCTCGCGTCTCTCGAAAGCTCACGAGAGAGTGTGCCCCCCGAGGGTCAAGGAACTCCCTCGGGAACAGGTTCACCTCCTTCTCCACCTCTCTCCCTCCCTTCTCTCTTCTCTCCTCTTCCTCCTCTCTCTTTCTCCTTTCCCCTTACCTCACTACGCCGCGCACCGCCGCCAACCCGCCCTATGCCCCCTCCGGTTCGTACCTTAGGGTTTTACTTATTTTCTCTTATTACCGCCGTGGGCATGTAGGCATGTTTCACACACACACACACACACACACACATCTGTGAATCCAGCTCGTACGTATACGTGGTACGGGTCCACCTCGAGGTTCACCGGACTCCCTCCCTCGTACTCAGCGCCGTTCCCTATGTTCCTCTCATCTCTCCCCTCGGTGCTTCTCTCAGGTACTCCAATATGTGAGCACATTATTACAGAGGCGCAAGAGGAGCGGGAGGGACGCGAGAGTCATGGGGAGTCTCTTTCGCGAGGGAGCAAAGACGAGGTAAAACGCACACGCGTTCTCCCGGTAGATGAGGAAAACGCGCGAGTGAGTGAGCGTTCACGCAAGGGTGTTTAGGTGCGGTTCCCTCCCCTCGCGCGACCCTTCGCATACTCCTCTTCCCCATCCTCCCTCCCGACTGTCCCGAGTCGAGCTCTCTGAGAGCCAGATACGAGATTCCACCTGTGCTGCCTGATATGCTGCCGTTGCTGCCGTGCTCATCCTCTTCGTCTCTTCCATGTCTTCTCCGTGTCGTGAGATCGTTTCGAATTTGCTGGATAGCTCGTCCTTTCTTCTTTTCTTCCTTTTCTCGTTTTCTTAAAAGCCCAGGCCGCGACCGGCCCGGAGGATTATGGCGGCGCCCAAACGAGAAAACGTGTGGATTTTTGGTACGCGGTACGCGTGAATCGATGAACCGAAGAAATACGAAGGCTTGTAATAAGGGCGTTTAGCGGTCTTCGCACTTCGCGATAATCTCGCACGTCCTCGCCTTTTGCCGACCGTCTGTTAAGAAATTGCCTACCGGTATTCACACACGCATTCGTTGGCTTCCTCGTCCTCGGTCTCATTCTCCTGCGAGCTCGTTCCGAATTAGTCGAATACCGCGCGGATTTTTAACAGCCCGACTCAAATGGCACGGGACGGAGGATTATGTGGGCCGGTTCGGCGATTGTGAATATTTTGATGTTGCAGAGACATCGCTGGCAAAAATGAAAGAATCTTAAAGTCGCCTTTGCTCGGCCGCTTTCCTTTTTATCAGATTTCGCCGGATTCTTTCTCGGGATATTCCAGTTTATCAGGATCGTCCATTAAATAAACGAGTACTATGTATATTCCTATTTACAATATTTACGTATTATGCTAGGCACTTCGAAGAAGTACTTTTGCAACGAATTCCATATAATTTTCGCGCGCGTGTCATTGACAGGATTCTAGACATATTATTCTCCTTGCCTTTTATTTTCATTATTCATGAATTTAAGTTTAGGTTTCTGAAGGGCTTTCGCAAAAGCGGGAGATGTAATGGATACGCGACGGGGTGCAAACCGCGCGGAGTGCATACACACGCAGGAGGATTTTAATGATCTTTCTTCAGGCATTCGTCGGACTATAGATACCAGATTCCACCTGGACCGCAGCCGTACGTTGCTTCGAACTCGGTTGCATCCACGGCTTGTCTCGAGGACACAAGCTTCTTATGTACTCTTACTTTCTTTCTTGTAAAACTAATATAAATGTCCCGATTTGAGTATATAATTACTTCTAACAAATATTTAACAAGTTCTTTTTAAATATTCGCCTCGATGATTCATCCGCATGTAAAATATTACGTGATGTTCAATAAATACATTTTATAATACGTTTTTGTGTCTCATCTTTTAGAAATACTTCAAATAAAATTACGATATTCTTTTCATACTGTTATTTATACAACTTTAACGAGAAATATGTTTATAATTTTAATTAAGGTTATATTCAATCAGTTGTAATAATTATTTGTAAGATGTATGAAAACTTTAATGCCGCTTTAAGATTTCGCTAAAGTTTCATAACGTTTGAATTTGTGCTGGACAGATTCGCAGGCGTGTCATGAACTCCAGGATAGCTCGGTTTCTCCGATTCCGTTATCCCACGAATACCCGTCAGGTGTCCTTTTGACGTCTCGCTAATTGTTGCTGAAAGCAAGTATGCCCGTTACATAGCCATGAGCATAGAATAGCACGTAGTTCCTTTTCTTCGTATGCGAAATTATGCGGATTCTCGCCGAACAAAACGAATCAGCGAATCGATGATATGCAAATTTTACGACGAACGCGCGTAATTAGTACCGCTTCGATGAGCGCATAAATAAAGTAAAACTTTCTCTGCTCACTATTCATTCGAACCTTATTAAATAATTGCATTCGCGTAGATCGAGCACCTGGATAGGATTCACAAATAAAAGTAAAAGTATTCCAGAGGTATATATATAACGTAACTGAATGTATTTTTATCTCTGATACAATCTCGTAGCGGTACAATTCCGGAATATCAGTAATATTATGAGTTTCTTAGTTTGAAAATTATACATTATTTGCATAAAAAGGAATAGCATCCTGTAATTTATCTAAAACCTGTTTATAAACTTATTCCATTTCCAGATATCAACGGATGAATAATATATCAAACAATTAAAAATCGAGAACGGCCAAATACGATTATAGCAGATCTTAGTGCTCATTAATATTTTATGTGTGATTTTTCTAGATCTTTTAAACTACGCGTCGTTATTTTCGGACTTGAAACGCAGCTTTTGAAACCAGAAAAGTAATATCACAATGATAATGATGTTAACGGCGCGTAGTTTAAAAGATATAGAAAAATCACACATAAAATATTAATGAGCACTAAAATCTGCTATGACCGTATTTGGCCGTTCTCGATTTTTAATTGTTTGATACACTTCGCGGTCTTGTAATTATACTGATAAATAATATATTTTTACAAAAGCAGTAACATGGTAGCCACTAAAATGAGCAAAAAAAATTCCCTGACTCTTCCCTGACTTTTTCTGACGAAATTATAATTTTTTTCCCTAACTAAAATTCAAATTAATAGTCAAGTGCCAATACACGAATAACTAACTAATAAAACTCCAAATTAATCGGTATTCAAAAACATGTTTACGATTTGCTTAATGGTGATAGAAAATTGTATTTATACAACTAATTGTAAGCCACAGATTGATTTCTTTTTAAATTTTGTTGCATAAACATTTACAGCGAACATTACTCACATTTAGTCAACAGTTTTATTAAAATTTTCTTGTATTTAGATCCATCTACAAACGTACATATTAACTAGATAGAATATCTTTTATAGGAACTAAAAAACTTAAACAACAGCAAGGAACTTTGGAACTTTGGAATAAACACTAGCGTATAAGCGCTGCGCAGTGCACAGCACTCATTAAAGAGATGTACCCGGGAAGCAATTTTTCTTTTACCGAATTTATAAAAATGCCGCTTGCGTATACGAAATATTTCGACGTAAATGTACTTCAATCTTCAACATTTTATTTTGATTAATTAAGAATTCCCACCATGTGAGAAAAAATTCTTTTTTGAACTTTGGTTCTTTAATTATAGAAGAAGCTTTGTTTCTTTTCGTTTCCCTGATTAATTTTTTTAAAAATCTCTGACTTTTCCCTGACATCCCTGACCATTTTTTAAATTCCCTGACATTTCCCTGATTTCCAGGTTTTACCTGACTATGAGTAAATATAATTAAAAACGGAAATCTCTGCTTGGTTGCTAATATATATGCATTAAATATTAAAATTCTTTGTATCGTGGATCTAAACTCTAAGTTTAAAGCTTCACCTTTAAAATACAAAAGTAGTTACAGTTTTTTTTGTTTCTATTTCTACATGTATATTTATTAAATAATCGAAATGTTTGTATAAACGACCGAACTGGCAAGAGTTTATTCAAAATAAGTCTTCACGACCTTTCGACCATGGGTTTTGGTCCTTTTCAAGTGATCTATAGATTTGGATACAAAGATACACGCATCAATATCATGTTCACATTGTACAATGCATAAATAAAATGTTAGAACAATTAAAATTAAATACAGATAGGATAGATATAAACGACACATTCTTATTTTTATTGTTATTTTTATCTTTATTTTATCTTTATTTATATCTATCCTATCTGTATTTAATTTTAATTGTTCTAACATTTTATTTATGATATTGATGCGTGTATCTTTGTATCCAAATCTATAGATCACTTGAAAAGGACCAAAACCCATAGTCGAAACGTCGTGAAGACTTATTGAATAAACTCTTGCCAGTTCGGTCGTTTATACAAACATTTCGTTTAATTATTACTGGCGATATAATCTTACCACACTTATTAATATCGTAAATAATTATCTATATGTCTATTGTAATTTATTTATAAATAATTTTATTCCCTCGTTTAATTCTTTGAGGCCAACATGCCATACATTCTAATATTTCTCGCAAGTATCTCGTTGCATGAGTATCTACTTAACTAATGCTTGACGTATGTATCTTATGACGTACGATTCAGTGCCTCTAATTCGTTCTTTCAGAAGATGCATTGGTAACCACGATAGAAAAATGTAAGGATGCGGCGTACCGTTAATTCAGTGACGCTGTCAATAACGATTAGACGAACGGCCGGTATGAAGACGAAGATATATAGAGGGATAGAAGGAGAAAAGAGATTTATCGTTCTGGCTAAACGCGCCGTTTCGCCGGCATATCGACCACGCGAGTAAAGCAAGAAAAATCGACGCGTATTCCATTTACAGATAGATGTGAGTTGTCAATCAATCGAATTAAAAAATATGACGTTATCCCATATGTGAGAAATCAACTTTTTCCCACTACGAGTTGTGTACATACACTTTGTCAATTAGCCACGACTCTATTGGCGATCGTGTTCAGATATATATTATGTAAGGTCGTTGCAACGGTTATTTTTGTTATCATCCCCCTTTCCACGCGCCCCAATCGTAACGAGGTAAAATGTTATTAGCGAGATAATTAATATTCGACTACGATCCGGCTTTTAGGCTGGTCGGTCTCAGAAAAAATTATAATTACGGTCCCGTGAGAGTTTTTGGCGTCGGAACAGGATCGCGAAAGTAAGCCTCACCGCCCCTCGGCGGGTGCATCGCAAATCGCTGCTTTTTATTGCAGTCTTAAGAGGAGGCGGGCACAGATATTTGGGCGTGTAATAATCGAATGACGCCGATGAGACGAACGGAGCGCGCAGAGGGTGATCGTTCAATTTTCTGCACTGGCGAGTCACAGCACGCACACGACGAGGCCGCGTGGCACGGGACTTTGCACGGTATGTGAAGTCGTATACGTGTGTGCGTGTTGAGGCCTCTGGTCGGTTTAACGTTGGGTTAGTGAAGCCCGCACGATAAGCCCCGGCCGAGTTAATTAATGTTAAAAAAAAGCTCGAGATAAGAATAAAGGGTCTCGTGTGCGCGCGTCCGTATGGCACACCACGACGCCACCGGACCGCCAACAGGCCTCTCCCCACGAGCCCCATTCTCGATATGCATATTGTGCTCGTTAAATTAAACAATCGCACGGGGATCGAAGTAAAAATTCGAGTAAGGACCTATCTAATCTATCCAGCGAGAACGGGACTGGTCGTTCGTCCGGCAATGGCCATGCTCTCCTGGCGGCTTTCGAAAACGATCGTTAGAGTCCTGAACAACGTTCAATGTCCTTGCAGCTGCCTGTCACATGACTTTTTTTAGTATCTCGCTAATTGACCCTTGCAATGAAATTTCGAAGGTCACCCGCTTCGGATATCGGTAAAATTTTCAAGTTTTGTAAACAAATTTCGGATATTAAGAATTTTAACTATAATATATACACAGAGAATATTTCAAAAGATTATTTCGATGTCAATTTTAAAATAATTACTAAGTATAATAATTAGTAATGTTAATAAAATAATTGGATAGTAATTTCGAAAATAATCATAGAAAATACATTCGACACGGCAAAAACTTTTACGTTCCGTTTCGTAAACACTACAGATTAACATCTAGAGGAATGTAACAATTTCGCCAGCCATTGATCGATCGCAGATAAGGCTGTCGACAGTGACGTTCTACTCTGACTTAGTTAAAATCCCATTAGTTTCGAAAGATGCCGATTTTCTGGAGGACCCTTTCATCGTGTACATGCCACCGCGGTGATATATTGGAAGCGACTAAGGTGGCTTTTTAACGAGGCGAGCGGCTCTACTCTCTCTCTCTCTCACACACTTGACCATACTCGGTTGTGTTGAGGTAGGGATCAACAGGTGTCTTTCCTACCTGTCGCTAACGAAAACTTATCGAAATCCGTTTAGTGGCCATAAGGGCTAACCACTGAGAGGGCGTGAACGAGGGAGAGAGAGAGACGCGACAATTGGAAGAACGAAAAAGGCGATAGATTAGAAAACAGAGAGAAAATGAAGAGGTCGAACGAAAGTGAGAGGGCCGAGAAAAAGAACGGAAGGTGAGAGAAAAAAGAGAGAGCGCAATCGGTGGAAGCGAGAGGGTGGCAGAGGCTCCCACAGTTATTAGGGACTGAACCGACTGAAGGTTTCCAGGTTTAAGGACTAACCTGTGCTACGTCGACGGTGGAAGGAGTCACCTGTCAATTACGGACAGATTTCTTAGACTCCCTCGTACCCGGGCCCGATCGTTATCCGCTCAGAAAATTGAGCGTTCAGGCCGCTCGGCGGACTCTCTGCTTCTCCTCCCCAATGAAAACTCCGAGAGCCCCACTGAGTTAGACGGCGCGATCGCTTATTAACGATCTCGTGCATTTCGTGCAGTTTCGGCGTTAACGAAGCGCAGTCCTGTGCGTTGCGAAAGAGCAAAAGGGGAGAAGCGGGTTTCGCGAATTTCGTTTTTCGAAGCCGATTGAAAGGCTCAGGAGAGATGTTCGTGCCCAAAAATTACGCGATACTCGAGCGAATCACGGGATCGAACTTATGTAAGAGAATATATGTTTCTCGAAAACGCAGCTGATGCATATCACTGCAGGTGCTTTAATTAATGTAGATCAGAGTGTTTTATTCATCGCGTAAAAACAGGCGAGCAATTTCTCGTAACGCCACGAAATTCGCCTCGAGATCGCACGCTTCTTGGCGTTACATCCATTGAGAACGCACGAGTTAGCCGCTGTCCGACTTTTATGAAACACCAGCATTATGTGATTTCTCGACCGCGAAAAGAATTCTCGCGGACGCACGCTTAATTCTTTTCGCACGCGGAAGTAACGAGTATACGTACACTGAGAGAAAAATGTACGATATTTGGAACTATAATGACATAGTAAATGATTATTAGTTAGGAATATCATTTTTATAGTAAGTGCATTTATGTTGGTGACAATTACGATATAGGCATAGTATAAGTGACCCATGTAAAATTTTTACCAATAATTATAATCATTTGAAGTAAAAATATAGTAAGATAGAATATATGGAATGGGTAAGAGAAATT
>NJRP01000373.1:102067-120698 GCA_003063835.1 Aphaenogaster floridana
GTACCTACACTAATTTTACACGGATCTTTCGAGCCCCAGTTGACCGGTCGCGTAAATTTACATTGCGGCCACTTCTAATGGAACTGTCGATACGCCTCGCGCGCGCGGACGATTATTCCCGTCGCCAACCGACAGAGTCAATAAAGTCAGAAGCAAATACACGCGCGGCTTAACAGATTTCAAACGAGTAACCACGTTTCATTACACAACGCGTAGCTCGTATCTCTCAGCCGGGAAAATAACGAGCGAGGTGTTTCCACACTACGATACGTCTCTAACGCAGATATCCAAGGCCAGGGAATAGCCTTCTGCACTCAAGGATAACCCGAGATTCTATTCTTCTTACGCGATTTTAACTTCTGCCATCCGGGGGCATTAAATCGCGCTATCTCTTTGCACAAATCGACTGCATCATCGCCCCGTTTATCGCGTTTCGTTATGAGAATGATGCATCGGTGTATTTCTTGAGATTTCGCAGCTGTTTCATTGTGACCGATCAAACCCGATAAATGTACTTCGTCTAATTCTGATTGGCTGTAACTGTAGCTTTCGTCTCGCATGGGTGACTGATTGTGAGAACGGCCAATCTCGCTGTCAAACTACCATAAAACGTAACGGTGTGGCCATAAATGATGCAATCGAGGACATTGGTTTTAGCGGGAGTCTGTGAAACGCCTCTGCGTTGATGGTTGCTTATTAATTACTACAAAAAGTCATGTTGGACAAACGATTAAGCGTCTGATAAGCATTATAACCCAAAGTGTTTTTAACATAAAGCATTTGAAAAATTTTTACGATTTCTAAGAAAGCTGGTCCCGTTTATTCACTTTGATAAAGATTAGATTAAATGGAGTATGTTGTTGCTGAATGAACATTTCCATCTTCTGGACCATAATATCTGTATGAGTTGTGCGCGACTTATGTCCAAGCTAAGATTGTCGCATGCGCACAATTATCTACGTTCTCCATAAATTCTTGGGAAATAGGAACAAAATCTAACGAGATCGCCATGTCGCCATGTCACCATGCTTTCAAAAAATGCGTTATAAGCTTTGTCAGAACAGAGTCATTTATATACATACATATATCCGCGTTTAGTGACGATTAGTAATCATCAAGATATATCCTACCAGTTTATCTCAGGAATAACAACGAAATCTAATATCAAAATCGCGATACGTTATAAAAAAAAGGATCATATTCGGATAGCGCGATAAGGTTACAAGGATTCACGGACCGGAAACGTCGTCAGGACACGCGGATCGGCGATCGTCGGGTTAGCCATTAATCTTCCGAGTGTTTCGCCAAGAGGAATGGAACGGAGAACTAGGAGGAGCGAAGAGAGGGTGGACAAAAAGGCGATCGTTTCAGTTCGAGTAAGCGAGGTAGCGTGCCCTGAGGGCTCTCCGCGCCGCCGCAGTCAATGTAAACGGGGTCGGTTGCACCGGCGGTGTGGTGCCGGCGCTGACGCTGGCGCTGGCTGCCAGCACCGGCACCCAGGACATCAGCATCAGCAGCAACGACAGCGCAGCTAGGAAACCCGGCGGCAGTCCGAGAGCTGGTTTATGAATGCAGTCCTCGCCTGCATTTATGCCGGTAGCTGGAGGCGCTTATAAATAAAGAGCCGGGACGCGGAGAGAGAAAGAGATGAAAAGAAGGAAAAAGGGGTAAGGTAGCAGGCGGGCAAGAGGAGGAAAAGTCAAAAGAAGGAGATGAGAGAGAGAGAGGGGGGAGGGAGGGAGGGAGAGAGAGGGAGGAGGGAAGGAGGGAGCAAGAAAGAGACGGGAAGAGAGAGAATGATGAAATGAGCGCAATGATGAAAGTAGCATGTGTGTGCGTAGTGAACGCGCGGATTCAATTATTCTGCGATTACAACGCGACTGGCGACTGGACGGTCGGCTGACTGCTTGGCTTCGATCGCCACTGTGGTGCCCCTTTGCGCTACGTGTTTCTACGTTGAGGTTGTTATACTGGGTGATCGGTTCAAGTATGACGGAGTTAGCGCGTTGTTGGAAAGTGTTAATGACCTTTTCGCGAGCTGCGTGTTATCTGAAGTTCTCATGGTAGAAAAGTGTTATCGCGTCTCATTTAATTATTTAGTTACCATAAGTTAAAATGGAAAACATCTGCAACAATAGGTTTACACAAGAAGCAACGCGTATAATTTAGAATACATACTGGAATAGATATTATCGAGTTAGTCCACAAAAATGTATCAGTTTTTCTTCGATTATCATTTAATTTTTATTTTAAAAACGACGATATTTTCTTACTCAGTACTACACTCTAGCGACGTTCATGTACGATGCGTCGTATCACATCTCTATGAACATGCGCAACAACTGTCTCCTTTGTGAAAGACGATCACCTTGTATAAGTGGTGACTGGCCAATATTCTCTCCACACATTTCCACGCTCGCTCCCGCAGTCACTTATGCTCAGCCCTATCGCGATCACGTCGAAACTATCGCGATCTGTTATTGCGTACTGCCTACACTCTATGCGCGTCATACGCCGATAAGCCACCGGCAAATCTGATAACTTGCGTTAGTACTGTTCTCTCACGCGCTTGAAATCGACACGCTGGAAATGCTTCGTGTCATCGCTACCACTTACTGGAGAAGCAACTATTGATGTTTGTCATTTAAATATTTATGGTTCGCGCATCGAACACACGCCACTGGTTACAAACAATAATATTGAATATGTGCACGGCACCTCTATACAATCCAAATTATTTTTAACTTATTCCATAGTTAATTGTTTCCTGGTCAAGGTTGTTTCCACACAGTTGAACCTCATATATATTTTAAATAAATAAATTATGTTCTTAAATTACATTATTGAATTATATTCTTTAAATAAAGAAATAATAGACACAACAGTTTAATAGATAATTATTAATATAGTTATTGAGTCTATTAAATCGATAACTATATTAATAGTTTGTCATTCAACTTCGTATCCCATTTCGAGATTAATCTCTATCTTTGCTTTCAATAGGCACATAGATACGGTACGGATATAGTAGACGAAGTTGCTCTCGTCTTTATCTCGTCCTTAATTAATCCCCGAACGGATCCTCGAACTATCGACAAAACGAGAACCAACGTCGGACCACCTCGGCGGAGCGGAGCCGTCGTGACCCTCGGCTCGCCGCGTCGAGGATAGGAGCGCGTATAATTACGCGGAAAGAATCGAACGGGTCTCTCCTCTCCCCGTCCTTTCGCCAAGTCGAGGGATCAAAGAAAAGACGATACCCGCGGATGTGTTGCTTTCGACCGGTCGGACAACGCGTCACGGTTTTGACGGGGAAACGAGTTCGGCACTAGCGCACCGCTTCACCGCACGACGAAGAAGGCGTTCTTGGACGAATTTGCGTGAAACGACTCTCCACTGCGTATCGGTTTGGTGCACGGGCCAAGGATAAAGGTAGCAGCAGCAAGAGCGTGCGCACGGTGGGCCTCTCTGGAGGAGATGAGCAAATCTGCGGGAGTAGGAGAAGCAGGAGAAAGAAGAAGATGAAGAAACATAAAGAAGAAGAGAGAGAGATGAGAAAGAGAGAAAGAGAGAGAGAGAGAGAGACAAGAATCAGGAGGAGGTAAAGGCAGACAGGTACTCATGGACGATCCAGGTAGCACAGCGCGCTAGCAGCCAGCGGACCAGGTACTCTCTCTCTTCTCGGGCCAGGCAGCCTTGAGCCAGTGAGACTGGTTTCTGTTTTTGCTTCCATAGGTTCCATCCTTCGAAGTTCCTCGGTAGTTCATCCTTCTTCGACTCTTTTTTCCTACATTCTCCCCCTTCCCTCCCTTCTCGTCCTTTCGATCGTGTTAGCGCGTCTCTTTCCTCTCTGATGTATCTTCCGTCGATTGGTATCTTCCTACATCGTTTCCATCGCTTCCTCCGTCCCGACATACTTTCGGTCCTCGTCGATCCTTGTAACCTTGTCGCGCGGTCAATCGTAATTATTTCGAAGTAATCCCGACTAAAGAGTTACCCTCATGACAGAAACTTCATTATAGCGCAACAACGTTTAAAACGCGCCTAACAAATGACGAATGTTTCCGTAATCCTTCTCTTTTCAGGGAAATCACGATACGTTTTTATTTGACTTATAGTAATTCCTATCGCGAATTGTCTAAAGATGAAACGCGGTATTCCACGTCTGTTCTCGACACGATTTTGCAATTAAATATACGTAAATATCAGCGATATCTACATCGGCGATCGGTTTCGCGATGACGTGACTGCAACGACTCGTCCGCCGATGCCTCCCGGTTGCAATAATGGAAGCGGCGTTGGAGACACGCAGCGTGAAGACGCTGGTGATCTCCTCGTGGCTTTTAATTACGGTGCGCGCTTTTACGAGTTAAGCGTGGTTAAATCTAAAAATTCCATACGTTCCCGCCGAGAGCCCGGCGGTCGTAGACGGGGTCCCATAAAAATTTCTTCCGGCGAAGTATGACCAAACTCGACGTCTCCCGTTGTCGTCTCTCGACGCGGTCCGTTCTTCTTTCTCGCGCCCCCTCGCCGCGTCATCCACATATTCGTTTTTCTTTCAGTCCACTCGTCGCCTTTTTCGAGTGAATTATCCGACGCTATTAAGAGACCAAAAAGAAATACGCTGGATGACGTCACGGAAGGTTGAGCCGACAATGCAGAGACTCTCGTTCCCTCATTTAAGGAATCGGTCCGATTTATACCTGAACGAATCAAACGGATTAACACCGACGCGCCGTGTGCGACTGAATCCTTTTAGATTCTAATCTACCGAATCCCTCCACGACATAGGCATATGATTCCGCAAAAAGTTATCTATGAACTGTCATCTTGCCTCAACGACATCATCAGCGTATCGACCGGACTCCGGACTGTTAATTAGTAGTGACGCGGTTATCACCTATCTTGCTATAAAGATTAATTATTGCATTCCAGATTAATTATTATTTTCTGTCGAATGTTACAAGGCATGGACTGTAATTGACATCCGCGCGAAATCACAATTTTTTTGCGTACGAATCGACCCCAGAGAATCACAAGAGGCCGACCAATGACGCGATAAAGCGATTTCTTCCTTTACGTTCTCTCTTCTTTCTTTCTCTTCTTTTCTCTCTTTCTCTTTCTTCTTCTCTCCGCGTCGCACGGCCCTTTTCTTTCTTGCTTGCCATCGACTTATTCCGGTGGTACACGCCGGACAGGTTGGAACGATCCGGACTGTACAGCTCGGATCGGGACTCGTGGCATTCCAGAGTCGGCTTCTTCGTGCAACACCACCCTGTTGTCCGGCAAAGAAGAGAGGAAGGGTAGGCGTGCTTTCTCAGTTCGGCTGTGTCTGGAATCTGTTCCCTCGTTCCCGGACAGCGCGTTCCCGATGGGAGGGATCAATGGGGCCCCTTGGCATTAATATTGAGTAACAGTACCCGCTGCATACTAACTGCCGTATTATCGCCCTACCATGTATCTCATTCACCTGTAGCTCGTCACCGTAATCAAATACTCGATAAAGAACGCCCGTTTCCCGCTTCACGAATACGCCTCGAACACGCCTGATGCCCCGATTCAAGGTGCAGTTTCAGGTTTTCAAGGAAAACCTGAATAGTTGAAACCCGGAAGTGTCATCCTCTATGCACACATTTATTTTAATTTGACAATGTAATACATTATCGTTTTAAGTAAATCTTTTGTAAAAAGATTTGTCACAGACGTCCATCACAAGGTTTCATTAAATAAATGAAAGAAGATCGTAGCAATAAAAATCTAAATCTTATCACATCATAAACCTTGAAATATTCCTTTTTCTCGCGCATTTGTTATATCTATTTTCTGTAATTCCAAGCAAAATAAATTTTAAAAGCTTCTAGTCTAGTCTATGAATTTTCCAACCTAAATATTTTGCAAATAACGAATCACTCTTCGCGATTTATATATCTCTAATTATTTTCTTTTCCAGATTATTATTTAACAGACATCACGAAAATGGTAAAAATTCGATCGTAAATGTGAGCGAGACGGCAATTTGTGTTGGATCACGTGCTGGAACCGAATGATATCCAGCCGAATCGATGTTTCCGTACCTTTGGTGAGGTCGTTAAACGTCGGAAAGTGCTCGTTTCATTCACGAAACGTCGACCGCCTCAGGCGAGAGACGCGGAACATATGATTTTGAAGTCAAGGTGCTCGAATCCGCACGGTATTTTGCAAAACATAGTGTTATAATGCAAACATAAATACTGCAAAAGAGATAAAAATAGAATTTTAAAAAGTGCAGCAAAGCATTTTGACTTCTTATCTCTGCAATAATATTATGCAAAATATGATCAATTAGATGATTATTTGCAACATCTCCATATCGCAAAAATATCATCATTAGATAAATCACATGTATCCGCAAAGGTCGATAGAATCTATATATTTAATCACGGAAATATGTATATAAGCGTCAGCGAAGAAGGCTAATACATATTAATGATACGTCAGCGTGTGACAAAACGGCGTTCCCAACATTTTCTAAAGAATGTAGTTTCAAATAGATAAGGATGCATATATAAATACGATACACGCAATTTCTTTCAGCCTACAGTATATGATGAATATCGAAATTGTCAATTATTTTTGCGCTATCTTATACGTAATAAAATTCAAATTGCAAAGCTGCAACGTGAATTTCACGGTTTTCTACGGCGAAATCGAGTCTTCATCAAGCGAATATACGTAGCTTCTATATATACTTCCTGCGGAGGAATCGCGAACTCTTTCTTCCCGTGACACGGCGCTGACCCCTTTAAGAATGTTGCTCACTGGGTTCTTGGCTCGGCCTCACCCGTCATGGCTATTACTTATTGCCGATCTCAAGGAGATTCGCTTCTCGTGTATTGTTTATGAACGACGAGATTGCGGCACGACGAGCGGACGATCGCGAAATGCCTGTTGTTTGCAATGTCGTGGTTCGGGACGCGCTGCACGGCGCATGACGAAGTAACTCCGCTCGATTGGAAGCTTCTCGATTTTTACATGCGGATAACGATGGCGAGCGATTCTTCATGGCCGTTAGTCGCTATCGGCGACAGTCGAGTGCGGCTAATTGGCCTTTTACGAAACAATGTTTTATTTTCACGCGAGAGATTAATTAAGGATATCATTTATCGATACGTTGGACGCGCAATCTAAAAGCTCTGCGTGTAAGTTTTATACATTATTCAATGAAATAGATGTCTTCAGCGAGCAAGACAGTTTCAATCCGGTTTAATCATTTTTCAGATTCCACAGAGGTGTTCTTGTTTGACATCGCGGAAAATCGAATGTCTCGGCGCTACCAGCGCTTTCCTACAGCTGACTGGCTGATACATACGTCGAGCGATTTATGAAAGAAGTGAAAGCACGATGTAAATCAGTGACGGCATGGCGCTCAATTAAGTAACAATTTATTGCACAATTACGTACAACTCGATAGGGCGCAGCAACATTTTACCGGCGGGAAGATCGCTGCTAACCAACTGATTACTACCTTTCCAGCAGCGCGATCGCCTTTCGGTATCGCCGGTTAAAAGTGGAAAAAGTCCAGCAGAAATTTAGAAAGCAATAGCGAAAAGCGGAAATTGAGTAACAGATAAATATAATTTATAATATTGATGACTTTTTCATGATGCGTAAGATACTGTATTAATAATAATTATTACTTGTGACTAGTTGTATCACAAGTCATGTTCTTGAACCTACTACTAGTACGATAATTTTAAGATTGTCACTCATATACAGATAACGACTACGTTCTATTTTGTAATAGTAAAACTCGCACGTGTGATCTATGAAACGTTTTTCACTTGATCGCCTGGGGACAAACAAAAACGAGAATACTTACGGCAATAGAGGAGATATAACGAGGCCACGATGGACTATTAAAAGGACGGGTTGTGCCGAGCATAAGAAATCGAGTAACGATATCCCATCTTGATGAGCGTAATAGGCGGCGCTTATTATCGGGATATTCGAGGACCGTGAATAATTCGCCCGATAATACCGAGGTAACGACAGACAAAGCCTTTAACCACGGCTGTAGTTATATACTACACGGTTACGCACACGCGTGCACTTGCTTCGCTTCGTATTCCTAATACGAACTAATTGGATGCCGAGTTAATCATAGATCCTACGTTCGAACATTCTGCTGGCCCGCCTAATTATCGCATCGGCTTCGGGTGCGCACTAATTAAGTTATTTTTAACATCTGCCGTTCTGCAGCTCGCCGCAAACGGCGCCGAGCACGAGCTGCAAACTCATATAAACCGCGCAGCCCCTGCGGCAATAATCTCGTACAATTGTTGGACGAGGTGTAATGTCCATTGTATCGCTTCAAACTCAAAAAGTAAAAATATATCGCGCGCAAGGTTCATTTTACTTTAAAGGACACCGCACATAGAAAACGATATGATTTCAATTTTGTCATCGAAGCATTTCTCGAATATGAGTTTTTGGTCAAATAGAGTATCGAAAAACCTTCCAAAATCGAGAATATATACAGGATGATTCCGAACATTTGCGACAAACTTAAAGGGGTGCTAGATCTCGGTAAATTGAACAATTTTTGTTAAAAATTGATAAATTGAACCGCCAGTGATAAATTAACGGTAATATTCAATAGTTGACAACAACTAGCCACATTTATTAAAGATATAAATTAAGTTACAACGTTTCGACCCTTGGTTTGGGTCCTTTTCAAGTGAAACTAATAGTTATAGGAAGAGTTATAGAAAAGGACCCAAACCAAGGGTCGAAACGTTGTAACTTAATTTATATCTTTAATAAATGTGGCCAATTGTTGTCGACTATTGAATATTACCGTTAATTTTTGTTAAGTAACCCGTGTCCGGCGACGCCTCCTTAAGGCGCTAGGCTCTGTTGAACATTGTGGACGGTTGTGTATTTCTTGACTTGACGTGTCTTGATTTTTTCTTATAGGAGCATGTCAAAAGTTTGACACGACCCCTGTCCTGTCGATAGCCAAAATGAATTCATCCGCATGATAACGAACGAATGTGATTCGCAATACTCCTGAAAATTTCCAGAGAGTGCATCAGTTAATGTAATCACCTAACCGTAGATGCAATGTTTGTATTGAGGTTGCAGGTCGCAATTTTGAACATTTGTTGTTGTAAAATACACAAAATAAAATTTAAAAACGTATGATTTTTTAAATTCTAATCTAACCATACAGAAATCAAACAGCGTTCAACAAGGCTAAAAACGACGTTTAGCGCCTTAAGCGGTGTCTACAATGAGATTTTAAGTCGCAAGACTTAAGAAATCGACCAATCACAATCAAAATTGCGGTTTTACTTTTAGAATGCTCGACTATGATTGGTCGATATGCTTAAGTCTTACGACTTAAATCTCATTGTAGACACCGTTTTAAGGAGGCGTCGCCGGACACGGGATACTTAACAAAAATTGTTCAATTTACCGAGATCTAGTACCCCTTTAAGTTTGTCGCAAATGTCCGGAACCACCCTGTATAACTCTAGATATTATTACATCTCTTTCTTTTTTTACAAGAATGATTTCCAATGCAAATCTCAAAATATCGTATAATACGGACTTTGCATCATTATCAGGTATATCGCTTCAACACCTCGAAAAAGTGATTTTTTTGAAAAATCTTTTATGTGGTTGATCTACCTAATGATACATCTATAATAATTATATACGAAATTTAAAAAAAATCGGTCGGGACCTATTTTACGCGCAAATAGTACGGTGTCCTTTAGTTAATAAATACGTTCCCAGTTTTGTCGAACAAAGTCAATATTATTCGTAGCTAGAGAATATTTTACTACTATATCTTATCACTGTATCTAAAATGTAATTGTTGCTGACAAATCCTATAGGAGTGGCGATTAGAATTTACAATTATGTCGGCGACGCGTGTGGTTAGTGATACTTTGGCTTGAAAATTCCGAGCTGAAAATCGTAGCCGATGGGCAAGCGAAATTGCTGAGTCATTAATAGCATGATCCGCTCGCGCAGGGAAGAGGAAAGGCAAGAGATCGCGGAGAAAACCCGTACAGGATCGCGATTGCTCTTCGCCGATCGCGGGGACGATAACGCGGCTATGATCCCGATAAACGGCAGTGCGATAATTAACACGTGAGAACCAGCTCCTCCCATGGCACTACCATCGGGGCGCGTGTATACGTGTGTTGTGATCGTCCAGGCTGTTACACGCGCGTAAAACTGAGCCCGTCCGTGCATCGTCGTGGTCTCGTCGTCAGATACACGCGAATGGTCGACCCGAACGAACTCGTTCGTTCTCACTGCTGGAAAGAAGCAACACGTACGACGCAGGAAGAATAATAACGGTACGACGCTGCTGTGGATAAGGATATAGAGATTCCACAGCGAGGCGTTAGGAGGACCTCGTTATAGCCGTTGTGCCGTGCCTTCCGCCATGCGTTGTATATACACGTTCCGCACGACACGAAGGACACGAGACGCGCGTGGACGTAGGCGTCGGACATCTCAATTTTCCGTTCCCTTACCGAGAAATGCAGAAGCCGGTCATTACAACGTAGGAAACTAAGGGATCCAGTTTTTAAGAAATTGCGGCCGATACATCTTTCGGCATATTCAATTTCCCCGACGCTACAAATATTTCATACCACAATCGAGCAAGTGGAAGCTTATAAATCATTATTGTGAGACTTAATATATTTAATTAAAAAAGATAGGACTCTCAAATTAAAAAAATCAAATACCAATATCGGACAATGAGAGTGCGGCGTGGTACTCGGTGCGCAAATAATTCAACTAGGTTGATTATTTATTTTAACATGTTTAATATAATAAAAAGTCGAACGTTTCGGCTACATTTGGAGCCATCCTCAGCGAGATGAAATACAGAAATATCCAAAGACAGGATCCAACGCTCGCAAGATCAAAGGGGGAGAGCCAATACATCCCAATGTCAATTTCCAAATATTCACCGTATAGTTGGTCAGTCAAGAAGATTCAAAATCGTTAATTGCTGGCCTGAGTTTAGGAGGCAAATTGACAAATTTTTATAAGGAACAAGACTACAGTGATTAAAAAGGTAACTCACTCTGATTAGTCAACCGAGCGTCAGAATCAATCTCTCAAGTACAGAAGTAAAATTTCGCAGTCAATGTAGCCGAAATGTTCGACTTTTTATTATATTAAACATGTTAAAATAAATAATCAACCTAGTTGAATTATTTGCGCACCGAGTACCGCGCCGCACTCTCATTGCCCAATATTGGTATTTGATTTTTTAATATATTTATTTTTTCCCGGCAACTTTTAGAGTCCGTAATATGTTATATTGAAGCAGAATGAAGAAAGCTCCCCTCGAAGCCATAATTGAACCTGTGTATAAATAGAGACTAACAAGAGTCGCATAGCCATCTTTCGTGCAGTTTAACATGTTATTGCCTCAACGCTTCAATCAAATCGCCGATTCCACGCCTCTATCCCTGTATTCAGCATCGTGTTTCACAGAAAGACTGATAAAAACTGTATAAAAATCGCCCCCTCGTTCACCCCGAACATTCTTCGGTAAGAGCAGGGTACCGCATCCGATATGAATCGCAGGCGGACACAAAAGAGGAAGGATACGGTCAACGACGACGAGGAAAGGCGAGGAGACCGCCGCCGGTCACTCTTTTTAATTGACGGACACCACATAATTTCAGGGTGGCCCGGTCGGACCCTCGGCCCCGCGACGGGAAAGGGAGAGGGGGAGGAGGATCTGTGGCGCTACGACCATTGCAACGCCAGAATTCCGTGGAATTCCGAGACTCTATGCGGACATGCGGAGAGCGCGAGACGGGTCTTCGGGGGCCCCATGTCTTCCCAAGGCGTCATCAGCTCGCATTCGCGGGCTTAGTCACGCTATGCAACGAGCTCTCTCGCGGCTCTCTCGCGGCACTCTCCGACGCGCTCTCTTCTCACACTCTCGCTCTACCACGATCGCCGTCGTAGTGGCCGCAACACTCGAGCTATTACGTGTCGTTATTGGAGCTTAATAGGCGCACCGGGCCCTTCGGTGGATATGCCGATTATCGGGTTACCCCGATGCCAATCTACGCCTGCGAGGCCCATAAGTACACGTTGTTATGCGTGCGCCTACCGTACGGGCGCGAGCACGCCGCCCTTTCAATGTAAACGTACGCAGGGACGGGTTTACGTAAAGAATAAGGAAATTTTTAACTATTTCGGTACAAGGGACGATCGTCTACGAACGTCGTTTAGGGCCAATTTCACCAACCACGGTTAACTTAACCGGCCGGTTATTTCATTGGAATTGACCAATCGCATTTGTCGTTAAGCAAAATTAACAAATGCGATTGGTCAATTCCAATGGAATAACTGGCCGGTTAAGTTAACCGTGGTTGGTGAAATTGGCCCTTAAAATCTCCAACTTGAGATATTATCTGTATTTATAGAAAATAAATTTGCTTCTTTCATAATTATTACACTGAGAAAAAAAATTTGTTAAACATTAGTTGGTTTAACTGAACATTGGTTGAATTGAAAAGGTATAGTTCATTTTTTAATCAAGAATTAGTTAATTCAACTAATGTTCAGTTAAACCAACTAATGTTTTAGTTGAACGTATCGGACTAAATATTTTAGTTTCTCAACAAATTTTTTTCCTCAGTGTACCTTTCAGTGTTTATTTAGTAATATATTACGTAATGTATAATGGAATAAAGCCAGATATTTATTACATTCCATCGGCTATTATTGACATAATAGCGGTCTCGCGTTTCGAGTTGACCGAAAGGATCAAGTTTCAAGCCCCTCACTGACTACGCGGAATAATTTCGCTCACAAATATTTGCCAGTTTTTAAAAGTAATGTATACGCATTCCTCCGCATAACGGGAAAGACCTTCGTGTAGATACCTCTTTCGCTGTCAGCCTGCCAAAAATTATCAGCCTGCGAGACGGCATCGGCATCCGCCCCTGCGCCGAGTAGCATACAGGTGCATTTTGCTCGAGGGATATAGAGAAAGAGAGGGAACGTAAACGCACTTAGGTTCTCGTAGACGAAAGAAAGGCCGGGATCGAATGAGATACATCTCTCGATGACCGCGCGCTTGTTTCGCGATCGTTTCGAGAGGTATCGCGGTCCATGTCGTTCTGGCAGGTATCACGACGCGACGATGTAATGAAGGTCCCTTCGTGTCCCTTTACGAGATGATTGCCGAGCGACACATGGCGCATGGCAACTTGTCACGGTCCCCAGATACGCACGTGCTCAGAACGATCGCGGATATCGAAGGAATCTCGCACGCGATACTAATCTTGCACTTACGTTAATAGTAATCCAACTTGCGTTTCACTTGTTATTTGCATACGTGTCGGATTAGTATTTGAAGTACTGAATAAGAAAATAGAGGAGAACGCTGATAAAATTTATCGAGCGTCGCGGTATCTGGCTGATTTAATTACCGACGGAAAATGTAATTCGCTAATTAATTTCTCGTCACCCCAGCGTATATCTTAACGGTTAATGATATACGCGCGTGTGTACGCACGACGTTTGCGACACGCGAACCCGAAGGTGCACTTTCGCAGAGCGAGCTAACGTAGCTCCCGTTTGCTGCCGAGGAGAATGTTCCGCACCCGATACGATCGGCGGACGAAGTCACCAGATATTACGAGGCCAACGGCAGTACCTCCTCTCATCCACAAGGAGGTACGCGGGGAGTAGCTTTACCTTCGATCGGGTTACCGTGCAATATATATACGCTTTAACAGGTCTGCACAGTGATTTTTAATCGGTGGAATAACGCGCCGAGTGTACGTCGTGAGACTGACAAGATATGTTCGCACCAGGTGCGTTTCGCCATGTATTCTGCAATCTAGAACGCATGATGATTGAAACGATAAACTTGCGAAACTGTCAAGGTTACAAGGCGCTTGATCGCAATTATTTCTTTTCAAGCTCATTCTTGATATAATCAAAATTGCAAATTGGATCTCTATGAAATTCAAAAGAACATTGTATCAAATGGGATCTGTGAAGTTAGCACGACATTCTACTAATATATAAAAAAAACAATTAGAGTTTCAGTAGCACTTTTTATAGTTCTACAGTTCCTTATAAAAATAAAAAAAATTTCCGCATTTTTTATAGCAAAAAACAAAAAATAAAAAAATGTGCTAACTTCGCAAATCTAGCATGACACCGCCTCCTCTAAGGTACAAGAAAACAATAAATTAGATGTAACCGATACAATAAATATTAACACTTTTGGCAACAGTTCCCGTTAGTTCTACTTGAGTTCCACCATGGTGTGTAATTTAAAAACAAAATTCCAACAATTACCAATTTTTCATATAAACACTTTAAATATTACACCCAGCGCGACACTTGGAGAAAAAGTGCCGTGCTAGCTATTTATCGCAGTTCTAACGACAGTTCTCGTTAGTTCTAGCAGAGTTCTATGCTTTACAATCATTTTTAAGTAGAGTTCCGGCGGTCACATATTTTAAAATAATTTTTTAATCAGTGTCGTGCTGTGTCCAAAAATTAAAAAAATTATTTAAAAATATGTGGCCGCCGGAACTCTGCTTAAAAATGATTGTAGAACATGGAACTCTGCTAGAACGAGAACTGTCGCTAGAACCGCGGGAAATAATCAGCACGACACTTTGTCTGCAAGTGTCTTGTTGGGTATAATATTAAAAGTGTATGAAAAATTGGTAATTGTTAGAATTTTGTTTTCAAATTACACACAATGGTCGAACTCGAGTAGAACTAATGGGAACTGTTGCCAAAAGTGTTAATATTTATTAAGTCGAAACAAATCTCTTCTGTCGTTTAATATTTATTATTTTCTTGTACTTTAGAGGGGGCGGTGTGTCGTGCTAGATTCGCGAAGTTAACACATTTTTTCATTTTTGGTTTTTTGCTATAAAAAATGCAGAACTTTTTTTATTTTTATAAGAAACTGTAGAACTATAAAAAGTGTTACTGAAACTCTAATTGTTTTTTTATATTAGTAGAATGTCGTGCTAACTTCACAGATCCATCAAATGTACAACTTATGCATCTTTCAAAAATAGTATCGATATATAGGTAAGGAAAGACAAATTATTATCTGATATGAAGATATTTTTAAATAAAAAAGCAAATAGATAAAAAATAGTCTATATATTAAAACAGATTAAAAAGAAACGCTATTCAAAAAAAAAGGTTATCTCTTTCCCATACTATTAATTTCTATGATCGATAAAACAATAATCTCTGTTTCATAATAGATTACAATTCCTTACTTGTTATATAAATTTTTCAAATAAATAGGATATATACTCAGTCCACATGAAATATATTCTTTATTAATTCAACAAGTAAAATTTCTTATTTTACTTATCGAATGTGTTACAACATCTCCATTTCACATGACCTATTTTTGCAATTAGAATCAATAGTTCACTTGCATCGTTGCACTAAATCTCTAGCTTCTCTGATATAAATTCATCTTTCGTTCCATTGCCGATTCCCCAGTGGGAACGCCAGATGCATCCGTGAATACGAGCGAGTGGGTGCTTTCGTGTTTTGCGCCCGCGGGAGAGTTGCATCGCTGACGCATCTGGTCGTAGCGCGTTGGAGGAACGAGGAGAGAACGAAAAGAACGGGAAAGAACCCTGTGTCTCAATGGGGACCCCGTGGTACGCACCTGTGCGCTTTTCAACGGTGAATGGAGGACCTCTGCCGAGGGGAAAGGCTCGAAATGAGTGGCTTGCGTCGCCTGCGCTGAAGGGTGCGAAAACGCCCTTTTAAAGAGACACGCGCGTCCACGCATCTGTCGCAATCACCGCGGTATTGTCAGCAAGCCAGAGATGATTTAAATAGGGTTAAGCTCTCACCCTACGCGCTTACTCCCCCAATATGTTTGCATCCTCGATCGCTGGCATAGGCGTGGGCAATTTCGTACTATTTTTTATTCTAACTTTTCTCTTATCTAACGAATATATCTTGCGTAAGGACGTAACGACGCGATAGTAGAAATTCGCTTTTGTTTATGCACCTATGTCTTTTAAGAAAAAAATTGAAATAGATATTTGTAACACATATTTATATCGAAATTAATTGTCAGCGCGTATACAAGAAGTAGTGCACAATTTTGTATAGTATAATATTTAAGATTACTGACTTTTATGCGAACTTTTTTAATTCTTGGTATATACAAAGTTATTTATTCTAATCAATTTAAATATAATATATTTTATCATAAAAAAATTAAAAAGTTATTTATTTTAATCACTTTAAATATAATATATTTTATCATAAAAAATTTTTTACCTTAATAATTATATCTAAGATAATAATCTCTGTAATCATCGATTCGACGCCTATGATACGGCTCGCTTTGCAAAGTCCCCTCACCCTTTCACGAACTTTGGGGATCCCTCGTTCACACATTGCGATCCCGCACGTGTGCCTCACACGTCTTTGCCTAACGTTTGCATGTACGATTGCTTAGAAAACCGCGTAATCCGAGAAGACGGCCGTTTACGCGAACGTATCACGCGCACTTCCTCTTTCTCAGTCGTATCTCTTCTCTCGTGCACGCAATCTTTTTCCATTTCTGTCGTCTCGCCTTGTATCTCTTCGCGTACACGACTCTTCCGGCGCTAAACGTAAGACGAGATTCGAAGACTATGAATCCGCCGACCGATCGTTCGAATACACGCTTAAGCATGCTTCGCGCACCACACGATAAGTATTTACCTGTCCCACGTACCTATGTTGTAACCCTCAAGCTCACCATGTCAGCGCCCAGATTTCCACCGAACGGATTAACGTCATGAGATAACGTTACACGATCTGCGTACATGCCACTTTACTAAACGTATCGGTCGATTTCCTATTCAATAAGGAAAATTAAGACAAACAGTATCGTGGATAATATTATTCTGGGAAATCTGAAGGCTTCATGAGAAACATAAAAAAATAATCGGAATATCTGATTTGTCGATTTGACTAGGATTAGATCTGGCCCGTTAACTCTTCATGTTCTCGCAGCACGTATGTAAGACGAAACCGAGTGGAGGTTATCGATTGCCAGTTCTACAGGCACTTAAGTATGGTACACGCACCGCGCAATGCATATTTGCTTGGGAAGCCTTGTCGCCAGCAAGCTGATCTCTTAAACGCCCCACACATGTCAGTATCCAGATGGTCAGATTGAATTTCGTATACGTAGCGCAGTTCAAGATAATGTTGCGCACCGATAAGATATGCGTTCAGTCCTAAATTGTTAAAATTTTATTTTAGAATTCAAAATAGGTTCAATGTAATGCAATAAGAAATACGGTAATATAATTTTGCGTCATTTTTTACGCTTGAATTTCTGCTCTCTGAGAAGAGTTAGTAAAAAAACTATTTAATTATGCAAGTATATTATTATTTAAATTTTAAATGTATCGCCCTAAATATGCAAAGAGTTCTACTAAAAGGGGACATGCATTCTACTGTATTTCTAGGGGATGCTGCCATGGCCTATGGTCTATGACGATGCATTTAGAGTTTGAAAGAGGATCATCGAAACATCGAGGGTGCCGCACCCCGAATTACTCTTCATCATTGACAAGGGTTGATCCAAGCAGGATATGAGACATGAGAACACTTGTCGTCTCTCATACACGTGGCAAACGCGGCTCTTTTTCACATCCTGTCTATTAATGACGAGAATTTTAAGATACTCTATATTTTACGTATGTCTAAAAACTTGTAGACGCTTTCAAAAGATTGTATAAAAAGCACAATTGTAAATTATATATCTTTAACAATAAAGTTAGCATCAGTATCATTGGGCGCATTCAGCAGAACAAACAGCTTAGTAGCAATCGAACGTGATTGGCTCTTACTTTTAGAACCAACAAATCAACGTGGAGATTCAGCGGAAAATCTAGTAATGTTGCCCAACTGTTGAGTCTGCTGAATGCGCGGCCATTGTGATATTACTATTCTGGTTTCAAGAGCTGCGTTTCAAGTCCGAAAGTAACGGCGCATAGTTTAAAAAATTAGAAAAATCACACATAAAATATTATCGAACACAAAGATCTATGACTGAATTTGGCCCGTTCTCGATTTTAATTGTGTTATACACTTCGCAGTCTTGTCAATTTTAATGTTTAAAAATAAACTTCAATAAGGAGTTTGCATGAAAAAAATTTTACATTTCTTTTGTTTGTAATTTAAATATACATTATCACAAATTTATTTACAACAAAATTCTTAATTTTTATCAATAGATAAGTATTAAAAAATTAAATTGAATTTTAGTAATATTTGAAATTGTCTGTGCTGTAAGAAAACGATTTTGATGGGCTGACAAGTGCATGACGTCACATTGCAACAGTCTCAACTATCCGTCTGCTTAGTGTTTTATCATTGCGATATCTAATAGCAGATTTGTAGAAGAAAATGAACAGAATCTATCGAACAGATTCTGTTGTATTTCTGCTGCCAACCTGACAAGTCAAATTGTGTAACAAATGTCAAGATCTGGTTAATTGCTGCCATCAATCTGCTATCATATTTTATTAGACAAACTTTGCTATATTTTTGTCATTGTTCTAACAGCAGCATTATATATGTCAGG
>NJRP01000373.1:120798-142513 GCA_003063835.1 Aphaenogaster floridana
TTTCAATGGATAAAAGTCTTCGTTTACTGCAGTGTGACGTCACACAGCGTTCGGGAAGACTCGGTCGTTTCCGGACCGTAATCGACAATTTCAAATAATGCAATACTTTATTATTTATTTTCTCGCTTAATTTGCGTTAAAAAATTACGAAAAAAATAATTACAATGAAAAGTATATACAAATTATTAAATGCAATTTTTTTTTAAATGATGCAAACTCCCTATTATACAGAACATATTTTTCCTGTGTCGTGTATTAATATTTTCAAACCTATGCTTCTCTCGCGCGCGTTATCTTAAAACGCGCGTGAATTACAAATTGCGCATCGTTCATCAGTCAACCCCCGCAATTTCTAATTTACCGCATGGAGATTCTACGAAGCGAAGAAGGAGAAGAGCGTGCGCGTTACGCGTTGCTTCCCATCAATTTCAGCGAAGTAACACGAACGGAAGCCCGCGTGCAAGGCAGGGTCACAGAGGAGCAACCGGTATAAATCTCGACGGGGCATCTTTAATTTCGTCGATACGGTCGAGACGATAAAACGGTCTGGACGAAGATACGAGCTGATTGAATCTCTGCTAATTACGGTTAATTACGGCCGCCTCCTGATTGGCTCTCTCCATCGGAAATATCCAGAAAATTGCCCGCGCTACCCATTGCTACCAGTCCAGAAGTGCGATCCCGCCGGCGGTGCCGCGGTGACGTAGGGCAACGTGCGCTCGAGTGTATCCGAAAACTGATGTGCACCCTCTCACGATGCGCTATCGGCACATTGCTTCCGCAGTGCTTACGTCCAGGCAGCGTAACAGACGCCGAACGAGCGTGGAATCGATTCGTCGAATACCAAAGTGGTAACGCGACGGTAGAACGGCGGCCCCGCGAGACCCCGGAAAACCGGTGAGATGTGTAACGGAATCGTCGATCAGGCACCGTCCGGCCGATGGATCGGGATCGATAGGTCGCGCCGATGATTTGCTGTCATTAATTTTCGATCCCGCGGATCGGGAGAGAGATTCCTCTTCGCGCGCAAACGGACAAAGTCTATCACTCGCACGTGTACGACGTGAAATGCGCACAAACGACGATAATAATGATAACAATAATGGTAACGATCTTTCTCTCTCTCTCTCTCTCTCTCTCTCTCTCTCTCTCTCTCTCTCTCTCTCCCTCTCTTTCTCTCTTTGACCGTGAGCGTCTGATTAGGATCGTGGGGATTATTGAGAATCGATGGAATCGCGCCGGGATACCGGGTTATTAATTCCAATAACTTCACAGTCAGTATCGGCTTGCATCCGCATGCGTTCTTCGATCGATTAAAAATCCATCTGGCTTCGTTCTTGCTGTTGCACCTCAATGATTCATACGATATTCGCAATTAATAATGACAGTGGGGCTAAGGTCTAAACCATGGCCGAAAGTAGAGACAATCATTTAGAATCGATGCCCGGGAATCAGGTTATTAATTATCACAACGATCTTTCTTGGTATCATTTCACGACGTATTATCTGCTTTGAAGTCACGAAGTAATCGTTTTCGACATCAATAATTACGAGAAACCCTGGGATGCTCACGGCGGTGTATGAAGCGATCTAACATTAGCGTTTATTATATTTTTGTCGAGATATTTTTCCTGTATAAATGTTTCGATAAATTATCTGGATAGTTAATATTATCAGTAGAGATATGGTTATATGCAATTTCTCAGATGATCTTAAATAAAAGATAATCTATACTGCATATAGTAAGAAACTAAAGAAATTATTGTTAAAAAATAGCAACTATTAGTTTTTTTTACATAAATTCGTTGAATTATTCACTCACAGGTTCTAATTACTCGCGCTTTACTTTACGTTCCTTTAATATTTGAACAATAAAATCTAGCAACTATATTATTTAGAAACTCGTGTTTTTTTGCAGAAGCAAAAACTTAAGAGAATTCCTATATGCCATTCAAATTTCACTGTTCTGTTATTTGCGCAACCTTTTCTTGGCTCCCAACTGTGTCTCGCGCAATATTTACGATCCAGTTCGATAATATCAAAGACTAAAAGCCTCAGCATCATTTATGAACGACAGAACTATGTCAGTCACGGTGTATTATATAGCGTTATTAATTATCGTAATTTCGAACGTAATAACAAATGTCATTCACAATATTCTCTAAGATCAAAGCCAAACGACAATCGTTCTCGGTGTCCTCGTCGTGATGATGAAAGAACGACGCGCATTGCTCTCGGCAATGTATGCGAAGTAGTTTGCCGATTTTATTAATTTCGCAAATCTCTCGACACACGTCTGATTGATCCTCTGATCGTTTTGGCCGGCGTGATCTTAATGATCGGCAAAATTAGCACGGAAGGAACGGAAAGGCAGCTCAGCTCGGCTTTTTGACCATACGATCGTTAATTATGCGTGCCACGAGCATACGTCGTGACGAAACCGCGAAACGAAGTCGTAAGTCATGGTCGAAATAATGATAATTGATGACCGATAACGCTCGTTAATGCATCTATATGTGGTGATCCTAACAACGTCGCAACACGTCGTGTACGAACGCTTGTAATCGATTCTGATGAGGCTCGTCGACGTGAAAACGGAAATCAAGATTCGATTCTGTACCGTGCGAGACGACGATGAGTTTCTTTGCGACGTGCAAAACCCACCTGACGGTGGGTATATCGTGTACCCACCACGAAGAGATGCACTTTTAACAAACGTGCATTACGCCGCGGCGGCGCACAAATATACGTGTAGAGTATGTATGTATCCCGATGCCGTGCGGCCGATACATTTTGCAATCAGACTTTATTACATCGCTCGATTTACACCACGAATCGAAAGTCACGATCCCCCCCGAGTTCGATCGGGCTCCGATACGTGCAAGGTGTATCTGCCCGCCTGCCTGCCTACCTGGATGACTCGATATCTTCGTACGAGGAAGGGACGGGGCGAGGGATCGAAGAGAGATGGTGGTGTGGGCCCAATGTAGTCGGCTTGTACCGTAAGGATACGATCCGCGGCGATCTCATACTCACGCCTGTATATGAATACGAAAGGATGGATACAAGAAGTAGGGGCAAAAGTAAGAAGGACTTACGGCTAATAATCATTAGTCGGAGAGATGCGGGAGCAGATATCAGTCGAGGCAATCATTGCGGCATTCGATCAAACGAACGCAGATCCTGAACCTCGCCTCAAACACAATGTAACATACGTACGTACGTACGTTTCTTCGTATCGCGTCATGATACCGCCGCCAATTGCCGATTGCCGATTGCAGGAACATCCGTGATCGCCGTTCGCGATCGTGTTGATCTCGCGCCGTGCAACCAATGCTTCCGATAATGATGCGCGGTCTATCCTTCCTTCCTCCGATTTGTAATAGCGATTAATAGCGCAATTAACGGACGTTTAATTGTGTTGGACGTTTTTCTATTGTAGAACTTGTAAGTTTTATTTAAATTGTTCTCTTCTCTATAATAATAAGATGTACGAAAGGTAATTTTTTTTATGTCATGTCATAGGTAATGTACAAGTAGAAGATAGGTACGTCTGATAACACAGGACCACAAAATAAAAAAAGTATTTTGTTCCGGAAGGAAGATCAACTGTTTCCTACATATTTTAACGTGCCGAAACAGAATCCGTTTCCCAAAAATTTGTATCACGTCACATTTATGAGATACACGTGGTAAGAGGGTCCAAAATCACATAATTCACATCGCAAATTAAAATAACGCAGATTATAAATTTTTATCTACGTAGAATCACAATCATAAAGTGTAAACCAACTAAACCAAGTCCCTTGAACTCTCAACCCATAAACGTCAAACCCCCCCTATACACCCCAAACTCATATACCCTTGAAAGCAAGATCTCGAAATGATCCGGTCAGTGAAGGCAAGATCTGGAATTAATCCGGCCAGTTTTATTGCATATTGTAATTGTTATAACGACTAATGGGAAACTGCTTAGAATAAATTTTCGCCAAGAAATAGTCGTAAGAACCAAACGCCCAAGTAACGTTCATTACAAACATTAGTAGTGAAAACAAGTGAAAAACTGCTACGGATAAATTTGGGTTTGGGAGACAGTTGTGATGAGATGACTCTTTGAAAAGGCCTAATTGAAATTAAATGAAAATGGTCATGGGTTTCAATTTAGTCATGGCTTTTTGACTTACAGGTTTTGATATTATAGTTTATAGGTTTTGGATTTGGGGTGTATGGGTTTGGGGTTTATGGGGTGAGGGTTCAAGGGACTTGGTTTGGTTGGTTTACACTTTATAATTGTGATTCTACGTAGATAGAAATTTATAATCTGCGTTATTTTAATTTGCAATGTGAATTATGTAATTTTGGACCTTCTTACTACGTGTATCTCATAAATGTGACGTGATACGAATTTTTGGGAAACGGATTCTGTTTCGGCACGTTAAAATATATAGGAAACAATTGGTCTTCCTTCCGGAACAAAATACTATTTTATTTTGTGGTCCTGTGTAATTAATAACACAGACTATTCCTTATAAAAAATTAACACATTTAAAAATTAATTAAATTAACACATTTTAAGAATAACTTTGCAAAAAAAACATCAGGGGCAACGTCCTTACAATCGATTACTACGCTCTGCATCATTTTTTGGCGAGGATCGTTCCGACAAAGCAGTATCGATTTCGGTGCGCGGCGCATCGAGGGGTTCATAATTTGAGATGGTGCATCCGTTTTCGAAAGCACGGCAATTTTACGACCACGCGACCCCTTATAGGGGACAAGGTTTAGGGTGAAGACCAAGCCGGACGAGGTAATTAAGCTTAACGCGCGCGCATCGGCCCGCAAGCGAGCGAGGAAGCCACCGGCTTGCGATTCTCCCGTCTCTGCGGCGTTCCGCCGTATAGAGTAGGTTTTGCCGCGGCCGCGTTCTGCGGTTTACCGCATGTCCAACACGGCCGCTACGGGGCCTGCGCCTCCATCGGCCATAAACCATCATTACGCTAGTATATACAAGCGCATAAGGGCAACCCGGGAGATCGCGCCGAGCCGAGCCGCGCTGTGCCGAGACGAGCTGTGCCGCGTCTCCATACTTCTATCGCCGTGTCAGAGCCGTGCGAGCAGCGTCCGTGAAATTTCTGGTAATATCTCCAACGGAGAAGGACGCCAACGTCGATCTTCCTCCCCGAAGCACGCCGATGCATTTCCTGTGCGGCAGCTCAGCATCCTCCTCTCTTCTTCGTGCGCGCATAACGGTCGCGTTAACTTCACGACGTGGAAAATGAAATTACCTCAGCCAAGTGTTCTTAAGATCTACGAAAGTACTTAAAAAATAATAATCTTAGTTTAAGAGTAATAATCTTAAAATTGAGAAATGCAAATTTTCAAAGATAACGATTCCTATATTCTTTTCTGATAACGATATTAATATCTGTTCTTGTAACATAAATATCGTTATTATAATTAATTTCTGTATTGTTCTTCAATTTTGTCTCATTTTTCTATATATTTCAGGCCTATACAATTATAATATAAAAATATCCTTGAGAATTATGAATCGCAATGTATAAAAAATTTTTGCCTTAATGGCGTATCATTGATACTCGGCGCGGTGCACTTTGTACGTTTTCGCTGCAGTTTAGTCGGGTGATAAGTAAACAGCCTAGAATATAAATGTAATAAGCGGCCACATATAATGCGGCAGATAATTTACGTATCGAGTACAGCCTGAAGAAGCCGGTCTTAAGTGTCGAGATAATTCGACTTCTTATCAAACCGGCGTCGAGCAGTTTCGTTCATTAAAGAGGCGGTAAGAAAAGCCGCGCACACGCCCCCGGTAACAGTCAACGTAATAAAACGTGTTGTTGCTACCGCAAGTTCCTGCCAAACGGGGCCCGGCTACTTATCAATTACAATAATGGGACTATTAAATAATAATGGCGGACATGTTAAGTGCAAGGGCAAGCTTTTATGACTGCGACTTTTATAATAGGGTAGGTGTTAGACTGCCGACTCAGATTTATAGACGATGTATTACAAACACCGAATCGATGTCTTAAGAACCAGTCTTCAATCTTGTAACACCGTAAGCTGAACTTCGTGTAATGAATTGAGTCTTGTAAGGCTTCTATCAAATTCCTGTATATCTGTTTACCGTTAATTTCGTTTAAGCGTCGCGCGAATATATTTCGACCGTGCAAATATCCGCGCTGAGCGTTTCACGTGCAAATTTTCTCCCACATTGTTATACCACAATAATTACTACGCTAGTAAAATTACTATCCAAACGAGCAATAAGTTACTTTTCTTCTCATTTTTACAATATCGACTTCAATATTACCGATTAAAATTACCGTTTGAACATATCTATTATACAACACAATTATTTATTTCTGACCTTGGTCATAGCCTCTTGACCGTTTCTTTATGTTATTATTAGATCTATCTTAACTTATATTACACCGGTTATTTGTCTTGTGTGGTGTGTGTTACATTATTTTATTTTATTGTTACATCTTTTTCATTTTCACTTCATTATGTGTTAAATTAATTTTGTAATGTTCAGTTTATACCGAGGAAGACTAAGTACAGTCGCGAAACGTCTATTTTATTATTTTATTTATTTATATATTTCTTTATTTATATTTTTCTTTTGCATATGATATAAATACAATGATTTTAGTTACATTTTTCCATCTTAACCGTGCTCGTTTATATACTGACTACTTCCCCTTTCTATCATTGCATTTGCACATAACGAACTTAATATCTTTAATATTTTTAAAATTACTATGTTTCTCGAACGTAGAATCGTACGAATCTCGTCGCAGTTCTGCTATGCTGCCTGACCGATCACGAAGATGTCGATTCCGATCAAGCGGCACGGGCGACAAAAATACATCGATCGTGAGGAGCTGGGCCGAGATCACGAACAAATTTAATTCTCGGTCGACGCGATTCGTTACGCTCGCGTGTCTAGCTGCTCCAGCAGCGATGCCCACACCACAAGCGTGTCATTTATTCGATTAACCGCCATTTCTTAACCCGCGTTGGACCGGCGTTTTTTTCCCCCGTTCCTCGTTTTGTAGCGGAGCAACGATGCGTGGCTACGGATATCTAGTATCTTCCGTTTCGTATCGTTGTGTCGCGGTTCCACGGTGTTAGGCACGGGAACGATCTTCTTAGCCCGCTTCTACTGTGGTCTCATTGCCGGCCACGAAAAAGCGTGCCATACAACTGAATTTAATTGGGCTGCACGCCGGATACCAGCTGCGTTATTGTATTCGGCACGCATCATGTTGATGTCTGCGGCACGAAGAATTTTAGACATTTCCGAGCGTTTGCGCAACTTGCAGATGTTGCGGACGACCAGATCCTAACATTGAGAACCATCGTTTTTTTTATTTCATCCGATTACAAAGATCTCTTTCCGCTTTCATACGCGGACATTACAATAAAATAAATTAATTAATCGATTCTATCCCATACAGCACAGAAATTGCAGCAACATTGCAGTAACATTGCAATATTGCCGAAATGTTGCTGCAATGTTGCTGCAATTTCTGTGCTGTATGGGATTAAATATCTCCCGATATCAATTAAATTATATTTCCGTGGATACGCGATACAGAAATAGATACGTTGGCCATCTCTCAGGCTTATTCATATATTGTATATACGCATTGTTTCAAACGTCCATTCTTTACGCAAACTTATTATGCCTTCCGTAGATTTACGTATTTACATCTCGCATACGTCTAATAAGTATCGTACATCGCGTAGGCGACCTCCTACGTGCAGCTATTCGTCAGGAAACTCGACTTCGGCGAATACACACGTTATATGCAATACCGTGCCGCGTTTAGGTGACGTTTATTGTTATCCGCGTATGGACACATTGTACATCGGACAAGGAAGAGATCTCGCGTAGGTATTAAACGTAGCTATTTTTCCACCGAGCTGTCTACCACATACGTCAATCGTTCGTCACGCAAGAGTCAATACGTGAGAAAATTCCAAGAAGCATGCATGTTTAATTTAATATAAGAGAGATGATTCTGAAATATCACAAACTGCATTGGCTAATTTAATCGAATGAGACTTTCACTATTAAATAATAGCGAACATCGTATTGTGCGTGCGAGATGAACAGGTCATAGATTCTCACGGAAGAATCGTGTAATGTTTAAACATGTAAATCCAGAAGACATGTTCTTTGAATTCTCTATTCTTGCCCATTGTCTGGGATATATCCGTGTAATTTGAAGATAATTTGATGTATCGAGACGCGGCGAGTTTACATCAACCTTACTTCGCTTCCCGACGAGATCTAGATAATTCGTGATTAATTAGATATTATAAGCGTTATTGATGGGAACAGCGGGTCGCGCGGGCCCAAGTTGGGAATCTCGAACGATGCGAGGGACAGACGGACGGACGGATGGACGGATGGACGGGCGAACGGACGGACGGACGAACGAGCGTTACGGAGAGATCAGATCAGGAACGGTAGGTGGTCCATCGAGGCTTGCCACAGCATCCACTCTCCGCCGAACAGTCTCGATCTGGGTATCTCCTCCAGCTCCCGCACTCTCTCTTCGTCTCGTCGTTCCGGCTCTTCTTTGCCACGTTTTCCATCTACCTCGCGCTTCCAGCATCCACCTCGTCTCCCCGTCGCGCTTCTCTCAACTTCTCTCCCGCGTCTCTTCGTCACTCTTTTGCTCTTAGCCTTTCCCCCTACCATTCTCCTCGTCGCCTTCTTTTCACCGCATCTTCGTCGCGTCCTTTTCTCCTCATCATTCTCTCGCTATGATCCTCCGTCACCTCCCCGCCGTCCTAACATCCCGCTCCATCTCGCCCTTCGTCCCGGTGTCGGACGGGTACACGGAACTCCTCGTCGCTGCCAACACACGATTCGACTACCCTCGACTACGCCAGCAGCCGATACTCTACACAACCTTGCCACAACCACGACCAATGTCTATGTATACGTGTGCGGAACTCTTTCGTGCCGGTGTCGTTCGGTCTCTACGAGCTATGAGATGAGACCGGCAGCGAGTCGGAGCACCGTGCACGGTCGAGCACCGATCGAATCTCGGGCAAGGATCTCTTCCTTCTCTCCCCTTTCTCTCTTCGCCCGATCCGCGGTCGACGTCGACGTGCGCGTTTCCTCGGTGACTTTTTCCTGTTAAGGACAAACGATGCCTCATCCTGATCCCTGTCCAAACGCGCGCGCTTTGACCCGATAGGTCGTTACCTCTCGACCAGCCTGGTGGCCCCTTGACGAGACGTGACCGCCCCTGAAGCGACGGACGGGCCGGTCAGAAGTTGGCGGTCGGGTAATGCCGCGGGCGGCACACCAGATGTGGCGTTCGGCACCGTAATTTGATGTAAACAACACTCCCCTTCCCGCTATTGCTGACAAATTAGAATGGTTACCAACACGCGCCGTTTGAATGTTCGATAATACCCGGGTCTGTCGAAAACGATACCAATAGCGGGATTGTGTTTTCGGATAATCCTATTTCCTCGTTTTACTCGGATGTCCGGATGATGAAGATCCTGGAAGCGTGTGGGACTGAAACCGCGAATAGAACGGGGCTGCAATTATCGAAGTTGCATCGCGTATCCTGATGTTACTCGCCAGATGGTTCCCGCACGCGGCGGCAGGACGGTTACGCAGCGATTTCGAGAGTCTCACAAGCGTCCTTATATCACTTCACATATACTTGAAATACTTTTCTCCACTTATGATGCGGAGATTACATTAGCGGGATGCGTGCAGTCGGCTGAAACATAACGGCGATCTCGTCTCGGCTCTCACGTTTCACAGCGTCTTCCTAATGAAATTCAGCTTGCAAGATGCGTTGGCGAACCGAAGGATTCCATTGAAAAGGAATTTCATAAGCATCGCAATTCGCGATAGAGAGAAAGAGAGAGAAAGAGAAAAAGAATCTGTTTGTCCTGCGGCCATGTCCTCGACACGCTTTACAATCATCGATAATAATTATTCCACGAGACCATTAAAATTACTGTGGCGTAGAATTTAATGGATCTTACGACAGATTCGAGAACAATGCTCAATAATTCGTGATCGTCCGAAAATAAGAAAGCGGAATTGTATCACATAACCGCATACGTTATGTGTAACCGGCATAAATTGAAAGCCGTTAGTAGATTGGGCAACATTGGACGGCATTCGTTTTGTCCTATTTTTAAAATGCCAGAATCTGGACTCATTAACCCAGAATCCGACGTTTTCTTTTAACAAAACTAGTTGGATAGTAAACGTTTTCTTTTAACAAAACTAGTTGGATAATAAACGAGTTACGAGTTAATGTTTAAACGTGTGCGTCTTATTATTTCGGAATAATACTTACAGAAACTTTCAAAACCAAGCTGCTCATAATTTTGCGGTTTTTCAAGTGTTATGAATAATTAATTGAGCGATTATATAAAAAATCTAGCCACCTTACTAACAATTCGTATGTATATAAATACAATCACGCTTTTTTATGTGGCTACACTTTTTTGGCCTGAATAAAAAGCCTAAATAAAATATTGAAAGCAATCGTGCGACCGGAACAAAAGCAGCGGCAAATAGTTATGATCGTAAGGATCAGAGAGTCTCGCCGACGGAGAGTATTTATCTTATTCGTTGGTCCCTTACATCTTTTCGAATAGTCGGCGGCAGCTAATATGATAATTTTTTCCAAGCGCACCGTCTTTCGGCTGGAAGAAAATTGGACATTCTCGGCCACCGTGAAATTTATGATTGAAATGATGCATCTTCATTAAAAAAATTATATATCTAGTCCTTGAATTCTCGATAAAATTTCCCCTACTATCAAATATAAGTATTACGTATAAGTTTAATTTCTACACACAGAAAAAAAAAGTCTTCAATCAAGACGAATATATTTAAATTAACACTATCATTGTTTCATATATAAGCAAGAAAATATTATTTTCTTAAAAGAATTTTATTTTCTTGTATTTCAAGAATATTATAAATTAATTTGAATATTGTAATTGTCACATAAAGAATACAATAATAAAATTAAACTATATTATCTTTATAATATGAATATTCTTGGTTTGAAAGTACTGTTATTCTCTATCTAATATTTTTTGCTTTCTATTAATAAAAATTATTTTTGAATAATAAGACTATAATTTTCTTTATTGAATTATATAAAATGTTTTGATACAAGTAATATTTTTTCGTTTAACGCTATACAATCTCATTTTAAGATTTACATGTCAAAAATAAAGATATTTTTGAAATAAGAATGTTCTTTTTTTTGTGTACAGTGTGTTCGAATATATCTTTTTTAGTTTTTTTTCAGCTATATAATTGTAAGTTTGTCCAATGTTGATAAAAACTATTCGTTATTGTTATGTGGGTACACTGAGAAAAAAAAGTCAAAATATTCAGAAACAAATGTTACTTGTGACATTTTCTTCGATATTTATTGGTTATAAAAAAATTTAGCTATGATGACGGAATATACATTTCTGTGAAATATATCTAATTTTTCTCATTAGATGGTTCATTTGCTAGAAATAAAATTTCATTTCGCCGTATTTAAATAAAACCTATTTCTGTGAGAAAAAGGCCTTATATTTCACAAGTAAATTTTTAAGTACTTTTTTCTTAGTATAAACAAACAAACTTTTATGCAGAATCCTTTCGATGATAATTATTCTAATTATTTATGATGTTTTAATGGGATTAATAGCTCGAAATAAAATTCTCGGGATGCTGGTGGAGTGTTAACACACCTGTAACTTTGATATGTTTCTACATTTTCGTGGCTATCACGTCCGGTGATCGTTCTTACGTCACCGGCTCTCACACAATAATTTACCCTACCATTATTATTAATTACGACGCAACGTTTCATAAAAGATGAGCACTTAACATTCTTGCTGCGTTGACTATTTACGCGTACAGGTACGCGCGCGTTTATGTACCACGTAGAGTGATCACACGGGCTCTCTCTTCTCCGTTCCTCCTCGTTTTCCACGTGGATAGGCATGAGCATGAATCATCTCGTAGGTGCTTGCTCGTTCACACTTATCGTCGAAGAACGGAAAAGGTGCGCGCCAGCTCCATGGAGAACCACGGAGATGACAGCCTCGACTTTCTCATTAGACGACGACGTCACCGACGGTTGAGCTCTCCGTTCTCTGGAATTCCAGAGGGAGATGTTACGATTATTGGTCCTCGGGCCAGAGAAGAGCGCGGGACGAAGAAGGACCGAGAAAAAGAGAATAAGGTAAAAGTGCGACGATTGTACGTGGAGAAAGAAGCGTATCCGCAAAGACGTTGTTCTTTGTGAAGGACGCTAACGCGCACCGGCTAACCATGAAGAACGACGGAAGATATCCAGTATTCTACATTCTGTTTCTTCAAGCTACCGTGGAGGATCCTTCGGTGTTCTTCGAGGTCGCCGCGTTGACCGAAAGAGATTCACCGTGAAAATAATATCACGTTCGTTTTGCCGATAACAGTTCACATGTATCGCTATCGTTTCTTCGCGCGTACGAGGATGCAAGAAGGTACCGGAAGATATCGCTTTCGACGTGATCGTATATCGAATTAGCTCTTTGGAATTTGGCGTGGAGTAGGTGCTACGGTTATTGGCTATATCCGTGACGACGAAGAGGCAAAGGGGAGAACGGATAGATAGATCGAAGGTAGGCCGCAGAGTGGAACAAAGAGAATCGCCGTAGCAAGAGGAGGCAACGAGAGTGGAGGAGGGTCACGCCTGTCGGCACGAGCTCTTTCGATATCGTCTGCTCTTCACGCAGGTCTCGTAATTACCCGTCGATCGAGTAGGCGCACTAGTCTCGCTCAGCTGACTTCTATTTCCAGACTTTTTCTCCTCGGTTGCCGCCATCGTCGCCACCACGTCTTTCTTTTCACGGCACTCAGCTTTTTCGTCGCATCGCGCGGACCTCGATGGACCCGTTCCCACCCTGTTCACCGGCTACGTGACTGCGCGGCCCTCCTGTCCGCATCAGGAGAGTTACATGTCGTCTGTCTTCAGGTTCGTTTGTGGTAATTACGGCGGGTACGTTGAACCCACCGCAGCGCAGACGCGCGATCCGAAAGTCTTCGTATATCAGATGATTTCCATCCTAGATTCTGATACGAAACAAGGAGATGGACTTTAGTATCTAATTTATCATCAATGTCAACAAACGTAAAGTCTCTCTCAAATTCTTCTCGTTATTAGCGATCCGTAATTTCATAAGAAAAAGTCCTGTCAGATTTAATCAACCATATCGGAGTTGTCAGATCGCTCCTATCGATGCATCGCTTTCGTGGAATAACTCGCGTTCATATATACCATATAAAGAAACGCCGGATAGAGAACCACTGCCTCGTAATATTGCACAGTCGGCTACATTGGCGGATCGTTAATGAGGCTTCGATTAGATCGGTGCGATATCGAGGGATCGAAGGATTCGCGAAGCATTGCAGTGACGAATCGTGAGAGGCATAGTTGAAAGTATTTCTTATAGTCACAAACGTATAGACTTATACAAGAAATATGCACTTTACCTAATCTTGAAATGACTATGATCATAAAATAAAATGGAGTTTAAAATTTTTCATCCCCGTCAAAAAATACTGTATGTAAAAAATATATCTTAAATAAAATGCATACGCGAAT
The DNA here is from genome assembly GCA_003063835.1 of Aphaenogaster floridana. Classification (NCBI taxonomy): domain Eukaryota; kingdom Metazoa; phylum Arthropoda; class Insecta; order Hymenoptera; family Formicidae; genus Aphaenogaster; species Aphaenogaster floridana. Next base: position 134,478 of record NJRP01000373.1, read on the forward strand.
GTAAAATTTATGTGTTTGTCCATTATTCATCATTAAATCCGCCACGAACTAGTCAACATATTTTTATCTTACGCAACGACGTTTCATAGCGTGATCGTACCTTGGCGCAATCACTTTTTATTACTGCTCAATATGTTTATTGGCAAAATGTTTTGTCGACAATCTGATACGCTGGGCCGGAGCAAAACGCCCACAAAATTTTTAACGTCCTATTGATATTCTGCTAAAACGGGATCCAAGGCGATTAGTAAGTCAGGATCAAACGTGACAGATCATTAATTGCATTTATTGAGGCCGGTAATCGAGAGGGCAGCCAAGGCGTGGGTCGACGGATGAAACGACGAGGGGGTCGGTCGAGGTCGGTCGGACGAAGAAGAGAAGCGGATGAGAATGAAGTAGGGAGAACGAGAGAGACAGGGGAGGCAGGATTTGAGGCTTTCGATCGGATCGCGAGCGAGACAGGTTTCGTTCAACAGCTTTTACGAGTCCGATCGCGGCGTTATTAGTAGGACGTTTTATGGCGGTCGGATTGTATTCAGGCGGTGGGCAGCCTCGCGCGTTTGGCGTTTAGTGTTTAGTGGCTGAGCACCGTTTACAGGTGCACGCTAGACGCGGACGCTCTTTACAAGATCATCCGAATAAATTAAGCACAGCTGAAAGTGAGCGGGGAAACGGGCGGAGAACGGGTTTGCTGCCCGCTACCGATAACATCGGGTCTGATCTATCGCCTATCATTTATTACACGCTCGTCCCTTATGTTTCATGAAAAAGTATCTTGTAATTGGGGAAGAGAGATGATGGCCGAATCAACAACGGACAATTTAAAGAATCGATCGTTAACATACCTGGCCGTATGAAAAATGCGAGCACGCCTCGTCACGTCGCGCCCGAATTAAAGGCGCGTATCTGCTGCCAATTATCTATCTACGTTTATATTCAATTTGTCTCTTTGTGTAAAAAAGAATTTGTTAGAACACCGAGATATCTCTCGACGAGGCAATGGTGCGAGAAGCGGTTCCCTCGCACGTCGACGCCACGGTGATTCGATTTCGAGGGCAAATCGATGCCGAGTCGAAGATCGCCCTGCGAAGTAACGGAACCCACTCGTCAATACGTAAGTGTTCCATCGCTCGGCAAGTAATTGGCGTTGTAAAGAATCGCGCGCGTGCGAAAGAGAACGGAAAAGAGAGAGAAAGACTTCGGAAAAACGTACGCCATGAAGGCATTTATTTGCAACGTCACCGACACTGCGTTTTCTCCTCTCGGATTAGACTGTAATATACATAAATAATCGGAAACGACATCGGCTCTCTTCGTAAACATCTGTTTCATATGTCAACTGCGATTGGCGAAAACGGTTGATACAGAGCCGAAAGAAATTGGACCTCAAAAATACTAACACTATGATAAACATTTTATAATACATTGTCATCGAAAATATGACCTTGTGTGATTGCACCTGAAATATATTGCATAAGATGGCTATTCATCTGTCAATACCAATATTGGTCTTAACGATTAAAAATATACATACGGACATCAGAGAAAGCCAGCACGATATTTGGAGAAAGTGTCGTGCTTGCTCCAAAAATTTAAAAATTATTTAAAAATATTTGGCCGTCGGAACTCTGCTTAAAAATGATTGTAGAATATATAACTCTGCTAGAACTAACGAGAACTGTCGCTAGAACCGTGGGAAATAATCAGCACGGCACTTTGTCTGCAAGTGTCGTGCTGGGTGTAATATTTAAAGTGTATGAAAAATTGGTAATTGTGTTGAAATTTTGTTTTCAAATTACACACAATGGTGGAACTCGAGTAGAACTAACGGGAGCTGTTGCCAAAAGTGTTAATATTTATTGTTTTCTTGTACTTTAGAGAGGGCGGTGTTGTGTTAGATTCGCGAAGTTAGCACATTTTTTCATTTTTGGTTTTTTGCTATAAAAAATGCGGAACTTTTTTTTATTTTTATAAGGAGCTGTAGAACTATGAAAAGTGCTACTAGAACTCTAATTGTTTTTTTTTTATATTAGTAGAATGTCGTGCTAACTTCACAGATCCGAATATTTGCACTCTTATGATAATTAACGGTATGTACATTCTTTGACGAAACCAGGATCCATTTGAGAGAAGTAGCAAAGGCATTAGCAGCGGTGTCAAAGTCGCGTTAGTCGACGAATAGATAACCGCGCAACGAGCTTATCGCGAAATCTCGCGTAATAAAGCCGCCCGTTCTCTGAAATATATTAGACTTCCTGTTAAGCCGTCGCGCAATTTTAATTAATATTCGAGTCGTTTCCTGTGAGACGAGTGCGAGGTCGAGCGTATGAGAAACACTTAAAAGCGACTACTTAACGACGGTTGACCTGGAATTTTGGGCAATTAACAGAACGAGCTTGCCTTAGTTGCGAATTTCTCTCGTCGTGGACATTTAAACAGGTAACGAGGGTCGGCGGTTTGGCAACGATTATCGAGCGTCGAAAATCTCGATGCTCTCATTGTGCTTTTTGGTCACTCAGTCCCCTGATGATCTGCCTCCTGCGATTCTGTACCACGCAGTCGAACACATACTTACGAACCTGTAACCCGCCCACTCAAACGCTTATCGATGCCGATTGTACATACAAGCGTGACAATCGATTGTCGCGGAACGGTAGTCGATATTCCACACAAAGATATGCTATTTATACTCGCATTCAAGTGAAACGTACGTTTTCGATGTAATAACCAGTTCTGCGGCACTAATGACGTAGAGACGCGTCCAATTTGCGAAACAAGGTATTGCATTTCTTTGTTACGTTATATACATCGTCGGCTCGGAATAAACGATTACTCTCGCACAGCCGGTAGCTGTCGGGTCGAGAGTCGAGTCGAGTCATGTTGAGTCGAGTCGAGTCTCCGCAGTTGGCTACCTGGCCCTCGTTGCCGAACCAGCAACGCAATTATTTTGCGCAACAAAGCGCTAAACGCTTAACGCGCATAAATACATTTTGAATAAATGACCGGGCCCCGGCAACGGGGTCCTCCGCGACGCGGCTTCGTACCATCCATCCCACCTGGTGCACGCTCGGACCTGCACCTACCTGCCCGCCGAGCTCGGCGCCGGCCCCGCCGCGCCGTATCTGCGCTAGAATCGTAAAGGCACGAGTTTTACGAGCCGTCCCGTGAAATTAATACACGTGTCTCGCATTCTCTCGAATTCGGTGCCGATTATGTGTCCGGAGAGCGCAGGTCCCGGGAGACCGGTTGGCATGGCCGCGATCACTACGCAATGCATTCTCCAACTTTTATTCATTCCCCAGTTTCGGGTTACCTATACGCCGTGTCGCGCTCGTTAATTGATCGTCGACCGTGAGGCTCTCCAGCTCACCTCCTCATTATCGTAATGAACAATAAAGTCGGGCGTGTCGCGCGTAATGCACGTCGACGTCACTTAACTACCTCGAATGATCGATGCAACGTGAGGCTAAGTAGCAAGAAAAGATGAAAGCCAATATAAGAAAAATATATTTATAGATTATTATTATTTAATAATGTTATCTGGGAGAGCATCACAAAAGTTAAATAGTAAATATAAATTAATCTTGTGTAAAGTTTTGTACATATCATTTACAATAACTTCGTCGATAATTAATACGATCATAAAAATATTATTTAGTTTTTTTTATTGATTTATCATCAAGAAATGTTATCGTTTTATGGTGCAATTCTGCAATTATTTGATAATTTAGATTTGTTTAATGAGAGATACAGTTGCGAAAGGTCTAATAAGAAATAAGGGGAGTCTGTTCTTATTGCTATTAGATCAAGAACAGATGAAGCAGTTCCCGAACCCTTTGTTAATCTTTCTGACCGATGATTTTGTAACGCGAACGATCGTAGGCGTAACCCTGCCGCTCGATGCCCGTAATTGTCTGGGACGCGAAACGTTCTGGCGCACCGATTGTTGCAACTTTTACAGAATGATGAAATTGATTTAAGTATACCTATGACATTTTAGATCACGTTCTTCTGTTGGCTTTGATGAATGTTTGAAAAAGCATGCCAATTATATATCGCGTATTCTTGACTAACTGCATCTTAAATTTGAAGTAAAGTCTCAATATAAGTTTAATGCAACGTACAATCTTATTTAAACCAAGGAGTAAACCGCTGAGGGTATTGCGGTGTACAGATTTGGAGCATTAGTGGGAATTACTAGGGCACATTAGTGGGCATTACATAAAAAATTCACTAGTAATGTCCAAAAATTGTGTACTTTTAGTGTACTTTTGTGTACTTTGCGTACTTAGTAATGCCCAATTTTGGGCATTACTAGGCACTGGTGTACAATTTTGGTCAGCGGTTTACCCCTCGATTTAAACTTTATAATGAAACGTCTTAAGAACATTTGGAGGATTGTATTTATTTGCACTTTGCAGGTATTCTTTTTTTTTGCGCACACCTACCTCTCGCGTGATATGATATGTATTCTGAACCACAAAAGAAGATGCATATTAGCGCTAACAATGTTGTAAAAAGCTACCGAGGCGAAACCTTGTTCCACCGGCCGACATCGAAATGCAGACAGATCGTATTCGTGAATATCGGGTCCCGATATAGATAGATAGATAGGAGTATAATGACGAGGCTGGGGCTCGTTCGAGCGAGGTACACGTCTATTCGAAGACACTAACTAAGATGGTATCTCGACACCCCGCTGGGACCCCGTGATATATCGATCCTGTACGGCCCTGGGCAGCCTCCGATGTCCGCCGTATCGTCAACGTGGGACTGCTAGCGGCTCGTGCGGATTTTTATATGAGTACCCGATGTAACAACGATATCAACATCAAATCACCACCCCCTTCAGCAATGCCACCGGAACGGCACAGATTCTAAATTTCGGTCAAACATTTCAAGAAAGAAATTGTTCGCTGACTAAGTTCGACGACATCTGCGCGAATGAGGAAGTGTAGGTGAGGCGGCATCACCAAGAAGCAAGCAACCGGAAAATATTTCCCGCGAGAGATCCGCGGAAAGGAATTCCAAATGTTAACAGCGCATTTCGAAGTTATAATCGCGTCAGTAGTAAATTCAGGCGGTAACGTAGCCGGTTTGGGATTCCACGATAAAGGCTTCCGGTTTCACGCGATGTACCACGAATCGAAGAATTTATATCATGACAATTTCTTGGGAAAATTGGAAGGATTAATACGGTGGGAGAAAAAGATTCTTTCGTTTCTATTATTAATAGCAGAGGCGTCGCCAGGATTTTATTTCGAGGAGGAATTTAAAAAAAATAAAATCACAGAACTCATAACTTTTTTAATTAAATAAGATAACAATATTCATTCAGGACATTTTCTTTAGACCTTAAAGCATTCACCATTTTATTTCTCTCTCGGCTTTCAACCTTTCATTTTCATATTTTCATATTTGGTTCCAAAATTTCAGGGGGGGATTTATTCCCCTAATCCCCCCCTGGCTACGCCACTGATTAATAGTGTAATTGTATAAACCATAATATGTAAATCTAAAATAAATGTGAAAAACATTCTCAGTATATTTTTGCACAAAGCAAATTATAGTATGCAATTAAATAACGGAAACATCATAAATACCGAAAACTAATTTGAAAATCCAAGTTACGAGACGTAGTATAATCATTCTATAATCGACGATTCGAATATATATGCGGGACACGAATTATTCGAAGGGGCGACGCAACGCGTAGAGGGTCGTTTTGAAACCGGAGTCCTGCAGAGGGGTCACGCATGGTCAGAGCCGCTAATGGTACGCTAATAGCCCCGCGTTTCTCCTAGTTTTAATTTATCGCCTCGCGTTTCAGCGGTCCCGACGACGGTCCCTACGATGATTGCGTCGCGTTATTTCGTTTTATACGAGGTGGTCCGCGCTCCTCAAAACGCGTGAGGCAGCGTGACACGATGAATTTGTCACGCGTTTGGGTCAACACTACGTATATACGCTACGGACTACTCGCTCCCTCTTTCTTCCTCTTGCGATCAGCCTTTTTTCGTTACCGCCCGCTCTCGGCTTCCTTTTTTTCTTTTTTCTCCCGAGTTTACTCGCGAGACGGCATAATAAATTTCCTGAATCAGAGGCACGAAGCGATACCATCGCCGATGCTCTGTCCGCGACATTATATCTCTGGCGCTTTTCAGAGTTTATCAATGAATCGCTTCGAAAAGCCTCCACGGCATTCGCTAGGTGTTTCCGCGGATAATCATGATATATTCTAAATAAATAGTGATAATTTCAACTTATCTATGGCAGATAGTCAGAAGCGTAAATACAATTTGCATTGATCAAAATGAATGGGTATAGTTAATACTAATTATGCGGAAGACTACACAAAAAATAGACAGCCAAGTTACAGTTTACTAATGCAAGTTTAACATTTCTAACTAAGCAGATTTGATAGTGCAGCAAAGAACATATGCTCATAACTGCTTTCAGACATATTTTCTTTGCTATTCTGTCAAATTTTATAAATGTTAAATTTGCGTTAGCAAGTTATAACTTGGTTGTATCAACTAATTATTTTTTCCCGTGCAGCATTTATCAAATTTATTAAAAAGATGGATAAAAATTGGCACGGTTCTCTCTCTCTCTCTCTCTCTCTCTTGACTACGGTACTCAAATTTTCTCTCACGGGTAAATTAACTATCGTAAATTAATAAATTATTTCGAAATTTAAAATAAATCTCCTAAAGAAGTAATATTAAAAATTGGAAATATAGAACTTTGCGCTACTGTGGGAATCAACGTTCATGTTCATTGATCCGTCAGCTCTCGAAGCTCGCTAACATCGTTGTCCAACGATGACGGAAATTGAGCTCGTGCCGTGAAACCGAGAGAAATCGCGGACATTTCTCGATTTCCAGAAAATCGGGCTCGGCTCGTCTCGGCACGTCGATCGAGGGGGTCTCGCCTTACAACGAGAAATCGCGATGACCGCGGTGTGGACAAGGTAGGAGCGCGACACAAAGGTGAATCCGGCGCAAGCAAGGGCATGCGCGAATCCGCGTCTAATCACGAGTTTAACGCTTTTTATCGCGGCTCTTCGGGCTTCTTTCGCGCACAGTCGGGGATCGTTTTCCCACAGTCACCACGATACCATCGCGCACAGTCGGGGCATGAAATCGACGCTGCTCGACTCATTCCTCTTCAACATTCTCTCTCTCTCTCTCTCTCTCTCTCTCTATCTCTTTCCGCCTATCTCGGTTCAATGTCGACAGCCGGCGGTAGCGATCGATCGCGTTACCAGACGCGATTTCGCGCGAAAGCACCGAAACCATCTCGCGCCGAGATGTTGGTAACATCGTCGATCGGTATAGGTTTGGCGCTGACTGATAGTCCACTCGATGATCGTTTCTTACGCCACGAGCCCTCTCGATCGGTGCGATTGCGCGATGCAGCGAAGATCGATCGTTCGTTTATTAAATACGTACTCCAATCGAATTGGTGTGTACTTAGTAATTACAATTGTCGTTTATATTATAGTGCGCGATAACCATTCGTTACTGTCCGCGGCAAATATACGATTGAAACACAAATTAGTCGTTTCCGTCATGGGATAGCTCGATCGTATCGCGATCGTTTTTAAATTGACGGGTTTATTGCAAGTGTTCGATCAGTGGCGAATCGACGAGTTTGCCAGGATTTTTTGCCGCCGCGCCGCGTGTCAATTAATTAAACGCGCGCGTAACGGGATAATCGTTGTCTGACGTTATTGCTCGCGTTAAAAGTCGATCTGTAAAGCATGCACTTCGACGCGCCGAACAGGTTTCAATCGTTTACGCGCGAGTAATGCGTTTTTATCCGCGCTTCCGTGACTAATTGTGACGATTACTCTACTTATATTTGTCATGCGCGAGTGCTCCAATTGATTTTACGTTAATTCACTCTTATTAATTATCTAATGATACATGCTACATATTTTTACATAGAATAAGCTCATTCCCTCATTTCTTTGTACGCGCTCTTTGTATCGTATACAACTAATCTCTTCACCGAAAGAACGATAAGGTTGC
>NJRP01000373.1:143988-168791 GCA_003063835.1 Aphaenogaster floridana
ACAAATACCATAATTTAACTATAACTATTATAGTTTAAAAAAGGTGTCAACTATAATGATTAATAATAATTAACTATAATAATTATAGTTACATTATGGTAACTGTAACTATTTTTTGGTATTATTACTAACATTATAGCAGTAATAACTATAAAAATGGTGCACCTAACCCCATAATTATTTAACTTTTCATTATAGTCACAAATATCATAAATTTTTCTCTCAGTGTATAGAATGTATTAGATCGACTATCTTGCAAGTCTTGCAGGTCCGGTTGATACTAAACGTGATGCAACTGGCGCATCTACATTGTACGATGCACCGTCTGAAATCTTATGCCATCGCGTGATTCCTCCTTTCATGAGTTTCGAGTCGAATGCCTTTCAGTTCTCCTCGCTTCTTTATTAGCATTAAAATTACCATTTTCTACACATTGTACTTTCCCGCATGTACGAATGTGCATTCCAGCAACAAGAGTTTATCCGATCGCTATTCTCCTAAGAATATTTTTAAAAATTTTTATTCCTTTGATGCGTAATCTTCTTATTTAATCGCGATGGAAATTTTTTTCTTATGATTACAAAGCAAATTAATATTTACTCGGAAATTGAGAGAATATATGCAAATATGTGCAGGATGTAAAAAAATATTTTTAAGAATTATTTGGGCGATTTAAAATTGCCATTTTCTTAGCGGTTAAACAAAAGTAAAAATAACTTATCAAAGTCTCCAAAGATTATCTGCACGTCGCTTTCATATATATTAATAGTATCGATATGTTTAATCAAATGTATAATGCACAGGTATATATACTAGACTCGTCTCTAATGTATTGCGTCCGATCACATGACGCTGTCGGACCGCGGCTTGTATAATACATAAAACGGACGCACAAACGTGATGCTATCGCGAGGTTGAAGAAGATTCCGCGTAATCTATCCAATTATCGTTTGATCAGAGCCGTATCCCTAGACGCCGGGTCCCTAGGTTGCCACCAGTCCCCGGAGGTATTCCCTACTGAAAATCTTTATTCTCAATTATGATCTCAATAAAAATTTTGTTCTCAATTGTGTTCTCAATTGTGATCTCAATAAAAATTTTATTCTCAATTGTGATCTCAATAAAAATTTTTCAGTAGGGTTCTCATTCAAGATAACCGACTGGTTCGACGTCGCTGATCATGGCGTTATCATAAGCTCATTGCCGCGGTGTTATTAGACGCAATGCAAATGCTAATTTTTTGTTAAAATTTCAATGTTACAGCAACACTGGCTGCTTCCTCTTGCCACCGTATATCGACGATTATTGAAAAAAAACAAAGACTCTCAATGTTTACAAGAATGATTAATTAGCAAATTTTCAAATTTTATATGAATTAAAAATGTATGTATGTACTATTTTCTCGAAAATCTTCTTTTTAATAGTTCTTAATAATTTTTTTCGCTCTTGCCTCTAAGGAGGTACAGTAATGTGATATCATATTTGATAGCACTTTTTAGTCTTGCGACGCATATCCAACGCGATTACTCAATTTCATCGAGTAAACCGCTTCTTCCGAGTGCTTCCGCCGTTGATCGCGACGAGATCGCGGGGGATCGGTGCTGGAGGCATGGGTTCGCCAATAGAACAGCTAAGGTTTTCCATGGTGTACGGCAACGTCCACGGTCCAGGCTGTAGGGTGGGGTCATCGAAGGTTGCGCAACTCGCGGCTATTGCGCGGCGGCGTTGCCTTCCACACGATTGCCACTTTAAGTGCGCCATAATGGCAGCGGGGCTCGCTAAGAAGAACGCGATCTTAAGAAACAGCTCAGGGGGCTGCCTCACCGGCAGGGCCCTTCGTCGTCTCGGTTTTACACGCTGCTCGCTCTCTTTCTCTCTCTATCTTCTTTTCGCTCGCCGAGAGAACACAGCCCGCCGGCTTTCCACCGACGATCTTATTCTCTCTCTTTCTCACGTACGCTCTCTCCGTCTTCCTCTTCCTCGCTCTCGCTTAGGTCTGCCCGGAGCCCCGCGGATGCGGATCGCCGTTGGGCCTTTCACTGAGGCCTACGGGCTACGGGTCGCGACCTCACCGTGGTCCACCACTCCCTCTTCGCCTTCCTCCGGCTCCCTCTCGTGTCTTCCTCCTTCCTCTCTTCCACGCTCGCCTCCTCTCTTTCTTTTTCTTCAAACATTTTTACCTTCCTCCCTGCCGCCTCTTCCTCCCCCGACCACCTCCTTCGCCTTTGTGCTTTAGCTTAACTCGGCTCCCTTTGCCTACACCTCGCTCTTCTCCTCGTCCTTCTCTTTACCGTCGTCCACTCTACCGCTTCTTCTTCTTTTCCTCGCTCTTCCTACTACTCCCGTCGAGATCCTCGTTTATTCCACGTTATTCTTGTTACGTTTAGACAGCGAAAATCAACGCGTCGTGTGTACCGTGACTTTTTCAGTTCGAACGCGAGAGACGTGGACGTCCTTGATTCCTCGGCACGTCCAGCCCCGAGAAAGCTGCATATATTATTGCGTTTGTTCGTTATTAACGGTTACCCGCGTTGCAATAATCAACATAAATCTCGCGAATAGCGCGGTGATGATTTTGACGAAGTGAATTTGTGCGAGCGACGCAAACAGCTTTTTACGTCGCCGTTACAGTACATACGTCGAACGGATTTTCTGAATCTCTTCTCCGTGTACCGTGACGATTCGCCTGGCCTGATTCCGCATATTCATAGCCTGCTCGTGATCATGACCCGCGCGATCGGAAGAACTTAATCATCACGGTAGACCGTGTGCGAACGCGCGTCCGAGTGTGAGAGACTGGTTCGCCTCGGCGATGGAATCGTCTATTCGAGAGATGCTTAATTTCGCCCGGCCGCGATTAACTTGCGCGTTCCACTTTTATTTATTTGACCAAGTCAAGTCGAGAGTGTACATGCTAAAGCACCTCGTGTAATTCAATCATTAATCAAAAATAGCTTAAGCTTAAAAATTGAAATTATTTCTGGATTATAAATGTTATATTATGTTCATTCACGGCTAGCGAATTATCGCGAAATAAAAGGCCGCAACATGCATAAATCACATCGATGATTTTGAAGAGGAAATCGATAAATTTTCAATTTATGAAAAGAAAATTCGTTACTGATTAATCATTCACTTAAACATTAACGTCCATTTCCACCAATGTAGATTAACTTTAATCTCTGTTTAACTTATTCTTTATCTCTTTCTAATTCTTAGAACTAGAAAAAGATAAAGAGTAAGTTAAACCGAGATTAAAGTTAATCTACATTGGTGGAAATGGACGTTAGTGTCTTTAAAATCTTTACGTTTTTAACACATAATGCAAAGTTACCTTTTTTGCAAAAGTAATGTATCATAACAAATATTGCTCTATTTATTATTAATAATAGACAGCATCGTGTCTGATGGATACATTGATGGATGTGCGCAAGAAGCAGCGTATTTTCGCTGCTCGTTATTGCGATTATCGACGGTTATCACAGAGACCGTATTAACTTCTGCATTATTATCGAGTGAAAGCCCGACTCGACAGCCTGGTTACGAGCTGGTCCAATTAGACAGCAAGTTAAACTCGTTCTGATATAATAACATTATTGATTTAATCTCATAACAAGAGTACATGATGGAGAAAGAGAGAAGGGAGGACTTTCTCCCGTCCGCGAGATTCCCTGGTAATTTGCAAATTACGGATTACACGAAGCACTGCACGAACCGCGTGTCCAGCGAAAAGTTCAAGTACCGGCCTGTATACCGGGGATGTAGTCTAAATAACGGCGTAATGGATAAGAGAGGCATTCCTGCTCGCCCAGCAGGTATTTGCGCGCGAGGCTTGCACCTTGCGGTTGTTGCGCAGCTCTACGATACTCCATACTCCTTACGACCGCTTTCATTCTCCTCTAAAGTGTTTTAGAGCTTCTCGAAGTGGGTGCTCGATCGTTTCCTTCGAAGCAAACTGCCTCATCGTCTCGCGGATCCTCGAACGAGCGAGTTGCATTCGACCGAGGCTTGCAACGGCAACGACGTCGCTAACCTGGTTCTCTCTCCTTCTTTCTCTCGAAGATGCACCCCGCATACCCCGTAGTAATACACCGAGATCTTATAATTCTTGGTAATGACCTTTTCCGATCTACGTACGCGATTTAATAGCTAAGAGCGAGCGAATGAACGAATGCGCATCGCACTTTGTGTATTTAACGGTTGACCCAGAAACGAATGAAAAACGTATTATATCTCGTCATTCGTACGTAATCGCGATTCACTCGATTCCCCGTTTTTGCCGCGGTGGGAATATTATCGCGGTAGCTGCATCAAGCTCGAACTACGACGGAGATATAACTAAAACGCGATTAACGCGCGCGCCGATGGAAGTTATCATTAAAGCGGAACTCGACTGCAGCCCATGAACATTTAAATTATATCTTGACTGGCTTACTTTTATTTCGATTAGCCGACGAGCCATTGCGACACGTAATTACGGTAATGACAGACTTTTCCGAGAATAATGAAGGTACGAGGGATCTCCTCTTAACGATTGCCGATTTCTGTGTGTCAAGATTTTCCGTACTTCATCGATCGCGCTTATTATTATCGCCTTCGTTATTGTCGTTACATCGTTGATTTCATAATGTTATCAAACTACTAAATAATCGTTTATCATTGCCGTTTTCCCGCGATTCCGAAAGCAAGAAAAGAGACAATAATCACCAGTGAAGGAAACTCTATTCACGTACCACGAACCGATTAAATTACATGAAATTAAGAGCGTTCATGTTCTGATAATTGATCAAAGTTATCTTGTTAAGAAAATCTAATAATATCCTATAATATATGTTTCCATTATGTTATTTGACTGCGTATTTTTAAATGAACACATAATTACTGTATTATATAAATATCACACATTCCGCAGAAATTTATCAGATATATCGATTGCAAGAGAGTATAAAAGAAATTATAAGAGTATTATTATTATTATAGTTCACCTTTCGTATCTTTTTTATACATAGATATGTACCATAGTAGGTATGTAGAAAAAATACTCATTTTTATTTTACTATTTCACCGTTCTGAAGAAGACTAATTCAAGTCGAAACGTTAACGGTTTATTTGGTCTTTTAATATGTTTATTTTATAACAACACCTTTGTCTTAACTTGCTCGAATCACGGCCTATTAACCTTCACATAGCCTTTGCTACACGGAAAAAAAAATAACTGCCGTAGCTAAAAACTGCGTGTAGTAACTAAATTGCAGTCGTAATATATGGACAGCAAAATCTTAGCTGTGATACCTATTTCATTGCAAACACAGTTTAGCAAATCATGATTAGCAAACACAGTTTAGCAAATCATGATTAGCTATGGTAGTGAAAATTTTTTCTTCCGTGTATTATCGAGCGTTCAACGATTTTAATATACTTATTTTTTAGTAAATCTAAGGATACTCTAAGGAGATACAGAAAAGAAAATCTTATTACTACACATTTGTTAATTATATTTCTTATTTCTCTACGCGTCATATCACGTATCATTCCGTCACTCCGAAATATGCCTTTCTCTCTCGACACGATTATTGTAACGTTATAAAAAGATTATGAAATCCGTGAATTTGCCAGAATAGAAGATTGCACGTACAACAGTGTTGATGCGTAAAAGCTCACGATCAAAACGTGTTTCCCGTTCCCAAGCAAAGGTGCAGAACGTGAACGCTACGTAAAGTGGACGAAACAGCCTTGAGATTTAAACGTGCCTGTTCATTTTGGTGGTAAGTCTCTTTGTCGCTTCCAACGAAAATGATTGTTAAGGACGAGTTAACCGCCGTGGAAGACCGTCGTAAAATAAATGTCAAGTCTAACGCAATTACCGCCGGTATTGCTGGGAGTCGTTGTCGTCACGAGGCATGGCGTTGGTCATTAATTCTCTTAATTTGTGACACAACCGAGTGAGAGAATCTGAAAGCAGTATCTTGGGTAAAGAATATCCCTGTCGTTCTTTTCCAGTTTTTTTTTAGGTACATGCGCTTGAATGAGTTTACCCAACAAGACGAGGAATATTTTTCGCGTCTTTTTCGTTGACGATTAACATACAACGGCATATTATCCTTGGTATCGTAACGGTACACTTGACTATATAATAGTTAATCATGTCAAGTGGCGAATAAAGGGGTGCTAATTTGTACGGACCATCTGTCGCGAATTAAGCGTATGTTTATCAGCTTTTGCAAAAGTATAGGAATCATTCTCCCTGTAATCATTCACGATACCATCTTTCTTCGTCTTATCTTGCTCAATAATTTCGTAAAAGCTATGGTTTATAATCGTAGCGAGAAAAATACAATCACACGTTATTGTACTATCACATAGTAATAGTCTTTCAAATCGGAGCGTGAGAAACAAAGCAGACCTTGCCTTTTAACATCGCGTATGTCACACGTCATTAAATTCTGTCGTCACAGTTACGTATTATATTTACCATACTTATTTATACAATTTTGCATATTGCTGTGTCAGCGTAACGTATCGCGAGTACTATCTAATTAACTGCCATATATATCAATAGGCCGCGTTGCATAGTAATGCAGTGTAAGGCAAACTAAGTCGATCGGCGAAGGGTTAAACATGGCAACGTCAATCTTTAACCTTTTATACTATCGTATCGACCTGCTAGTAGCCCCGATACGGGATAACCATCCACTCATCGTCCGGCGAAACAATCTTCTGGCAAGCCACCTACGGCTCTTTCAGCGTGATCGAGACACGCACGAGAACAAATTAGGATCCGCCGGTTGTTTGACAAATTTCGTCTAGCGCCGCGGGAGAAATATCCTTTAATAGACCGATTATCTCTCTCTCCCTCGTTTTCTCTTTCTCTCCCTTCCATCACGACGGGCCGTCTCGTTTCATCACCACGAGACCTAGTTGGTCCGCCACGTAGTCATCGAGCAACGTCGGTTGCACTCTCAGGTATTCGTTGCACGAATACATTCCCGGCCCTGCTCGGATACAACCGCGTAGCTCATCGTCCACGAATACATTCGCGCACAAGGGGGAAACGTCTGTACTGGAGCGTGGAGGGTACCTACACCATTCTCGCAAGGAGATAGGCGGTAGGACGAGAGAGGCCTACCTCCGCGCAGAGAGGAAGGTACCGCTATCGCCCTCTGACCTCTCGAAGCGAGCGAACGAGGCCTCCTTCCACCGGCACCGGTAATTTTGTCTTCGATCCCGGCTTCCTGGTGCTACCCAGATCTAGATCATCGAAAATCCGACTCCGGCTCCGTTCGTGACGTTTTGTTTTTTTATTCCGGCAAGCAATCGCATCGCACGATCGCGATTCTCAACGTACTTTCTTTCGAATTGGTCGCGCATTACTTGATATTAATTAAAGACTGTCGCATATGTAATTCGGATGATATTTTACTGCTTAATAAATTTTGCATTGTCTAAGAAAGACTTTTTAGTAAAAAGATTTCAGACAAAATAATAGATAATATAATGCTATATTATAATATAGCTGTATAATATTTATTAAGTTATCTTTCGTAGTGATTCTTAAAATCCCTTAAAATTTATTAATTAAATTTATTAAAATTTTATAATTAGATTTATTAAAATTAATATTAAGTAATATTCATGTTATGCGTTTAATTGACTAATAATTATCAATGATACGTACGCGAATAATGGATTTAATGGATGAACGAAATTTTATATATATTTTTCAAGGTTAAATATTTCCACTGATTAGTCTTAGCCCATTCATTTCGATCTATCGAAACAATAGATCAATGAAATATATTTATTTATAACGCATTCTTAAATTTATAATTTAAATTTTTATCTTTTCTTAAATATAATTTAAATAACAATAAGAATAAACAATGAATTCATAAATCAAGTAGTTTATAAAAATAAATGATGCAAAATATTGTACACATCTATTTCTATCATTGCAAATTGAAATTCTACGACATTCTACGTCTTATAAATTAGACGGCCACTTTTTCATATCATTAGTGCATGGTCCTTTGACATCAGCACCCCGGAATGTAAATTTTTATAAAATTCAGGTGGCATTCGTTTGTCCACCCTTAAAAAAAAAGTTATGACCAAATTAAAAAATTAGGCAAAATTTGACATCAGCACTCCCATGAACATTTTTCATTAATTGCGAAGTGGGATACGATTGTCCACGATTTGTCCACGTTTGTCCACTCTTCAAAAAAAAGTTATAACTAAATTAAAAAATTGGGCAAAATTTGACATCAGCACTCCCATGAACATTTTTCATTAATTGCGAAGCGGGATACGATTGTCCACGATTTGTCCACGTTTGTCCACCCAACATTTTCGTTTGTCCACCCTTCAAAAAAAAAGTTATGACCAAATTAAAAAATTAAGAAAAATTTGACATCAGCACCCCCCATGAACATTTTTCATTAATTTCTAAGCGGGATACGATTGTCCACGATTTGCACACATTTGCCCACCCAAAATTTTCGTTTGCCCATCGTTAAAAAAAAAGTTATGATCAAATTAAAGAATTGGAAAAAATTTAACATCAGCACCCCCATGAATATTTTTCATTAATTTCTAAGCGGAATACAATTGTCCACAATTTGTTCACATTTGCGCACCCAAAATTTTCGTTTGCTCAACCTTCAAAAAAAACTTATGAAAAAATTAAAATTAAAAAATTGGGAAAGGACCACGCACTAATTATATGAAAAAGTGGCTGCCGTTAAAATCAACCAAAACTGTAGAAAAGTGTAGTGTGATGCCGATAAAAGTTCAAATGGGCACGACCTTAAAAATATGTTAGTTTTTAAGCTACAAGCCCATAAAGTTAATATTAGTGGGCATTTTCGTCTAAAAATAAGCCCTCCAATATTACCTTTATGGGCTCGTAGTTCAAAAACTAGCATATTTTGAAGGTCGTGCCCATTTGAACTTTTGATCTGCATCACACAAAATACTCTTTTCCATATAGTTTTGGTCGATTGTAATGGCGGCCACTTTTTCATATAATTAGTGCGTGGTCCTTTAAGCAAGCAACACATTTTTTCTGATAGTTTACTCTTGTAACTGTCTGCACGCTGAAAGGTTTTCCGCTATTGTTTATACTTATTTCGCAAGCAACGAATTCGAAACTTTAATATTTCGAGAGCAACAAATTAGCAACAAATTCTTACGTTATTATTATATACAGTTTTGTTGCTATATATACATATATTGTTCCGCTAACTTAATCTTTCTTTAGCGGAATATCATTTTTTTTTAATTACAGAGCAACAAATTTTTTTCTTTGGCAACTTTTTAGCGCAACAAATGAGCAACGAATAAAAATATTAGTTAGAATTGATTCTGCTCACTTTGTTCCGCTAACTTATAAGACGTTATATATCTGATATAATTTTCATATACATATATATCCATTGTCTCAAGATTAAAAAATAATTTAACTCACCAGTACGATGCACAGCGCAGCGGAGTTCTAGTATACAATATTAATCTATAACATACAAATTTATCCAAATTAAAACAATACAAACTAATACAATTTTTAAAAAATAATTGTTGCGCGTATTTGATTATTTTATTCATAAACAATGCCGCAGGAAAAACCGACTGAACGAAGCTAACAATAACATTTGCTTGACACTCGTCAGTAAAACTTCCTCTCTTATTTTTCCGCGCGATACTTTTTCATTACAATAGGTCTGTTTGTGTTGCTTGCACTTCTCGCACTTTGCACTTAAAACGAGATAAACTTACGCGCTGGCGTTGAAGAAAAAAAGGACGAGAAGTACAAGTGCGAGAAGTGCAAGCAACACAAACAGACCTATTCGTACACCCGCGTAAATAAGGTTATGATCGCACACTGATAACCGAAACATGACGATCGTGCAACACTTTGCACGACCCCGAGGGTTAATCGCTTCGTAACATCGCGAAACGGGTCAATACGAAAGAATCGAAGCTACACACACACATTTCCGCTTGATCTCGCGACGTAATTAGATGCAACGGATGAACCTCGAGCGGTGGACAAGGGCGGAATCGCGCGGGATAATGGCGTCGTTGCGATATGCACGCAACTTCATGCGGCAGCAACCACGATGATGTTACACTTGTCGTTCTAATTGCATTTTCTAGTATTTTACGTTTTCAGCATTTTAAGTTTAATAAGTAGTATATGCTCGCGTTTAGAGTTGACTGTTATTTCGTGTTACAAGATGAACGAAGTTGTAAACAACTTCGCGAGTGTAAACAAATCGAGAATAAACATCCGCTTAATTATCTAATAGCGTTTTCCACTGGGAAAACTAGTGCAACACTGATGCACACTGAGTGCAATTTCATTATTCCAATATAAAAATCAGTTCACATATTCAGGCTGTGTTCCAAAATTCACTGCCAGCACTGAAAATCTACAGCATACGTTACATGCACTATACATTTTCAGTATTGGTAGTGAATTTTGGAACACAGCCTCAGTGTTCACATAATGACCTATAGTGTTTTTCACTGGGAGAACTGGTGCGCACTGAGTGCGCACTAAGGCTTGTTTATAATCTGTTATTATATTTAAGATCGCTTAAATCACGTTCAAAAACTTTTTAACTAATAAAACAATCTGTATGGATGATGTACAGATCATTTTACTGAGAAGTATTTCAAGAAATATTTAAGATCGATGATTTGTAAATATCAAAATTGATTAAGAACAAGCCTTAGTGCGCACTCAGTGCGCACCAGTTCTCCCAGTGAAAAACGCTACTAGTTTACACCGTGCGTTAGGCCGCGGTCTATACCCCAAATTCGACCTAAACGATCGCTGTAAACACTTGGTAGGTGACCTCAGGTCACCTTTTAGGTTGAATTTGGGGTATAGGCCGCGGCCTAAACGCACGGTGTATTCGTAGCCAATCAGTGTTTAATGTTCTACTGTGTTTAATTTGACAATTTTTTGCCAATAGAACATTAAACACTGAAAATATGTGACTTGATTTTCACATTGGAACAATAATGAAATTGCACTCAGTGTGCACCAGTGTTGCACCAGTTTTTCTAGTGGAAAACGCTATAATATTACTGTACGTTACTCTTTACTTTAAATCAATATATCGTTTAATAGCCGCAATACACTCATTATTTTTTGAAAGTTTGACAAACATACGCTGAAATTACCAACTATTGTCGATTATTATATCCCGAAGATGCAGCAGTCGTTCTAATCTAACAATAAGCCCAGGAAAGGAAACTTGCATTTATCTATGATACGTATGCAAGTATCATTAAATAGATTAAATCGCATTCCGACACGAGAAGCAAATCTGCTGTGTGATAAAAAGCGTTAGGCGAAACGAGAAATCGTTCTCGGGAGAAAATTATTCAAATTGCCGATGAACTCCGAGACTCCGGCAGAGCACTCTACTCTCCGTGTATTGTAACAAGTACATAGAGATGAAAAGAGGAGCTACCTATGCACGAGGAGTCGAATAACCAGCGTAGAACGTCGTGGGATCGCCTTCGTGCGCGACGAAGATTTCTCCACGATGTTTATAATTAAGCGGTGCGACCACTTAGCAGCGGGAGAAAATAGGTCCAACGTCGTAATGTACTTGAGTCGTAATGCGAGAAAGAAGAAGAGAGATCTACGTGATGGTCTCATCCTGTCGCGAAGTGCATTTCATTCGTCCTCTTAAACGTATTCCCCTTGAATATATACGCAGGTTCTGGGATAACGGTCATCGAGATGGAACCGGAAATAGGTGGTACCTATCGCGACGCGCTATCGTGAAAAGATCGCTGATTACAGTGATTAATCCTTAAGCGGACCGGCGACACTTAATTTGATTACGGACTATTCTTCGTGTACTGTTGCCATTGTTCGAGCTTGCACTCGTGAGTTTCTGGCGTAAATACACTACAAATTACGACATCGCAGTAGAGCAAAGTGTTATGAGATCACTGAATGCGCGTAATTACCGAGCGTTGTTGAATTCTATGAAAATCTGTTGTTTGCACAGTGTCTTATTTGGGGTAACACTATATATGCTAATTGATGCATTTGCCATAGCAGGAAACAGCGTAATATTCGTTGTTTGAGAATAAAAGCTTGAATAAGGACCGCGAGAAACATTGTGCGAGTCAAAACAGAAATTGGTCTTTAAGACTATCTTACCAGCAGAATGAACGATAAATAGAAGAACGAAAAATTTCTTCCGGTATAAAGAACCCACGGTAAATTAGCGTCCACCCGTTCGATCGTTATTTCCGGTCATTCGAATACCGATGCGATTATCGTCGCAAACCCTCAGGCAGTTCAGATTCCCAGGCGCGCCCTCGTAAAGAAACGACTACAGACGAGTCGATGAGGAAAGCGATCCTGACGGTCGGGTCGCACGATTAAAAGACGCTTCTTTCGCGAGGAGAAAAAGGCGACTGCAGGAAGCGAAGAGGATCGTCACCGTTACGCCGAGGGCACGAGACGAAACGGATGAACGACGCGTCGAGGGCCCCTCTAAGACGCGGACATTATGGACCTCGTCCACGCGGTCAGCAGCTCGCGAGGAAAAAGGAAAAGGCAGTGCAGCGAGACGGGGGAGCACAGGACCGGCCGGCGGAGAGACATCCGTTCGTTTTAATCGCTAATCACCAATTATCCGAGAAGCGTCCCGCGCCCAAAACCCCCAGAAGCATTTTAACGAGCCGCCGTGTCGCCCGGGTCCGGAATTTCACTTCGGTCCGAGGCCCAATGGGCTTCCACCGCGCTCCGGACGAGCGTCCACAGTGTTCAGAATATATCTCTCGTCCCGCGTCTCCGTGGTCCATCCTGTTCGTTCTGTCGTCCGCCTATCTCGCCTCGAACCGCGTGCGTGTGTGTGCGCGCGCCCGTACCAATTAGTGCATACTTCGGCTCTCGGTGTCTTAGGGGCCCTTCAGGGTGCTGCTCCCGCCGAAATCTACGGAATGGGATCCCCGTCCCAAACGATCGAGAAATCTCGTTGGCGGGATTACTCGTCGTCGGCCCGACGATTGATTTTCAAACGAGGGAAATAGCTCGAGATAGGTATGTACATTTCATTCAACGTAGAGAGAGGATAAAGTTACCGCGCATATATTCTTATTTTTATAATATGAAGACCCGGGAAGGGGGGAAAAACAAGGAATGTCAGTTTTATTAAAAATGAGATGTGGTCATCACTTTGTAGCGTTTAACTACCATTATCTACTACTTGTACCATTAACCACAAACTGATGTAATCTTGGATTAAAAACTGTATTAAGGGGATCTTATGCGTGGTCTACAATAGAAGTAAGCGTAAAAGTAAGAGTAGGATTAGGAAATAAAATAAATTTAATTCGCTCATGCCCTTACTCCAGCGCCTATGATTGGCTCCCTCTTACTTTTACTTCTTACTCCACGCTTACTCCACGTATTGTAGACGACGCTTTATATTGACGGGAATTACCGACATTCCGTTTCAAGGGACTTTCTTTGAATTAGCTTTATAAATCGCAAAATCCTTTTACAGAATTAAAGTATACACACTAATGAACAGTGGGAACTATCATTTTGTGTTAAAACTGAACAAAAAAGTTAAAATAATATTGTATACTATATGCGAGAGCGTTTAGTCGGTATGGTAGAGCTGTCAGTTCGTGAAACATTTACTTACATGAAAAGTTCTGTATGTTAATGAACACTTTCCACTGTTCAGAATAAGTGCAGAAACAACAATCAATTGTTGAAATTCAGATTGATAGTCTAGAAAAAAAACCGTTCGTTTGACTATCTTTTTGCGAATGTGTGCGTGCAATATTGATGTAGTGTGTGTAGTGATGTATCAATGTCATGTATCGGTCGGTAAAGTCGGTTCTCGCGTCGGAGTTCGGTCTTCACTATAGAATCCCCTTAATCAGTGAAAAAATGAAGGTAGAACATTCGGGTATAGGGGAAATAACAAACTTTAAAATTTATTTTACTCAAAAAGTATAAAACTGACATTCCTTGTCCCCCCCCCGGGTCTTCATATATGAGGTATACAAAATATTTATTTTTTACTTTTATAAATTTAACGACAAATTTTAAATTTTTTAAACAGAAATTGTATTTTTCTTTGGCAAAAACTTAGCTGCAATGAGCGCGCACCCTTCTTATTCTGTCTTCTTTATTCTCAAATCAACGTTGACTTCATCGTTGCCGATTCAAAGAGCCGGCAGTAAGCAAATCGCGCGTTTCGCAAATAACACGAAGAGCACGTGAGCGTTTGTGGAATTATTCTTCCTAATGAGGAATACGGAAAGCATGAATTTGCGAGGGTGTCTTTCTCGCAGGTTTTCGTAACGGTTCTAGCGGCATCTTTCGCATCGTCGACTTTAAGTATATACCACCTTGAGAGCTAGGTAATAACTGCCAGTGGAATTAGAAACGCCGAAGAGTCGCGCGGATAGTGGATGGGATGTACGTGACCGTAAGTTGATAGATTTTTTTCTTCCGTTCGCACATCGATGACGGCGTATACGTGCACACGCGGAAGAGGCTGAGTGAAACGGTATTTAAAACCCAATCTTAGTATTAAGAGAACATTTTGTACGCGATGTCTATTAAATTAATCTTCTTCGATCGTTGTCTCATACATTTCTCCGAGTAAATATTTGTTCTGTAGATAAAATTCAGCGGAACGGTCAGCGAGTGACACTCTCCGTTGGCGACGAGGCAATGCGAATAAACTCATACCATTCGAGTTAATTGCTGATTACCACGTCAACATAAACCGCCATTCTACTGTTACTTTCCATCTGTCAATCATCCACAATAATTTTGAACCTCCAAATTTTCGGCCAAAAATTCTACCGACGGTTTTACATAACATTTTTAGGATCTTCAAAATTTTCGTTACAAAATTGTTTCAGCTACTACGACGGAAATATTAAAGATTAGATCGAATCTATCTTAATCACAGATACGACTTGATTCCCCGCGAGAAACGCCTCGAGTCACGTCATGTCCTGTTTCGGCGGTCACGACGAGCAAATCTACCTAATCGAGATACTGATCAATAAATTGACATTGACGCCCAGTAAAGTCAAAGACGTCGGCGGGCACCCTATCGTGATCAAGATCAAACTCTTAGATTTCCCTGTGTTCGAGTTCACTCGTGACGACTCGGATGTGTCGAAGCGCGATCAGGACGTGCGTTTTATGATCGGTAAATGCTGTCTATTCGTCAAGAGACCGCGAGATCTGGTTCAAGGACTACGCTCGTCGAGCCTGAAGATCGGCGTATTTCGCGCGGGCGATACTTATCCCACGGCGGAGACCGAATTTACTCTACCAGGCTGTTTGTGCGACCAGATCGCTATGATCGGCAATGATCCCGAAAACCAGCCGAAACCGTTCACTGTAAAGGGCGGCATCCACCTCGTAGATCCGGGCGAAAATCCGTCTGGCACGCTGTATATGGAACTCATCATCGCATGCCTCGGACGTATCTTCAAGACACACTACGAGCTGCTCCCCAAACCTCTCGTTTCCGGCGAACAGGACAAGGAACGGGAGATCTGCGTGAAGCGGTTTGTATCGCCCGAGCTTCTTGATGAGAAAGTCCCCAAGGACGCAGTACCAAAACCGAAAGCTAAAAAAAAGAAAAAACCGAAAGGTAAGAAAGAAAAGAAAGGTAAAAAGAAGAAAGGCAAGAAGTGATTTCTGTAGGTGTCTTCCAAGAGCTCTGAAGTGCGATTTTCTACATTCGTCGAATAATTATTTTCGATTCGTTGTTATAGCAACCGTCTGACAACTGGAAACGTCAATTGACAGGTTTGATGCTCGCGCGGGGAGATCATTCGATTTTAGACCCAAAAACGTTCGCAAAATTAATGGCGCAATTCATACAGACTCATTAACGTCGATCCGGAGTCACCCTCCAAATTTGTCGTGTGTCCGACAACGTGCGCGTGTCTATTCAATTCCGCGTTCGATTCACCCGAAATGGCCTTGAAGAAAAAGATGCCGGTATTAAAAGGGGAACAATTATACATGCTTGAAATTCTCATCGATCGTCTAAATTTATATTCCGAAAAGACAGTTAATAATAAAGAGTGCGATTTGCTGGTACGTATAGGTTTTGTCGATCTTAAACCTATCGACATCATTGCTGAGAAATCAGCCAAGGTTAATGGCAGAAGAACTAGGAATAAAGAAAATCGATTTTCTGATGAGTACATCAGCTGCGAAGGCAAGACATGTCTGCTCGTCCGGACACCGAGCGATTTAATACGATCCGTAAAATCGACTCCTCTAAGTGTTGAAGTGTATTGGATTCCTCGCGGAGAGGACCATAACCCGCGTGATGATGCCGGATATGTTCTTCTCTGTGCGGCAACGGCATTTTTGCCAGGATGTTTCTGCGATCGTATTGCAGCAGCCAAGGACAAGATAGACGGGCTATCGAAGTCATACATATTGACAAAGATTTACACCCTGACCGACGAGCATGGGAATCCGTGCGGATCCATATCGATGTGCATGAGGCTGTCATGTTTCGGAAGCTCCATTATAAACCATCTTACGCTTCACGAGAAATCATTCGTACATCGAGGATTTCCTCTTGGTTGGAAAGTTCCTTGCACAAAACTGTCCGACGAAGATGTAAACGACGAGAAGTATAAGACAAAACGTGACAGTAAAACATTATTGTACAAAATTCTGGATCCTACATACTCAAAATTACACGATCAGAACAATTGTACAGAGGCAGAATCTGCGTTGACGAGACCGGAATCGCCACCTCGCATATCAATGGACCAGCCGGGATTCGAAAAATTAACGAGCGCCGAGAAACTGAACGATCACAAGTACCGTGGTTTGATTTACGAGACTTATCCTGACGAGCCGACTTGTTCGTGCCTACCGACAGACCGATCGACGCATCCAATGATGTGTCGTTCCGGATGCGTCCGTTCTTGTTGCATGGCTTTGAGAAATCCCGATGCCCTTAAAAATTATCCATCGCTCGCTACGCTCGCTCATTACCCCGAGAATTTGCGTTTAAAACCAGATGTGGAGCGAAACGTGACACATTGCGACGCTACCAGGATGAGAGGAGGATGTGAAGACACAGAAAATAATTACTTAAACGAAGCGTTATGGGACGAGGAATACACATCGCATGAGAATGACATTAATTTTAAAAATCGCATGATAGGTGGAAGCGACTACGGTGCATCAGCTTACGCGCTTTCCGAACCGACAACTGTCATATATGAGAAGAGCAAGGAAACGGGTGCTAGCTCGCCGTGCAAATCTCGACCAAGAACAGCGGACGAAATCAAAGTGGCAGACTGCATTTGTCCAGGGAAAGTTTCGTCGTCTTGGAGAACGGGTGCGTCTAGGTGTACGAAAAAACCGTGCGTAGGCGCGGATTGCATGATTCGTGCCTTCAAGGAGGCCCAAGAATTTGTGGATTCTCTCGGCAAGGTGCCGGGTCTGATAGGTCTTGGCTTGATGGATCCATCCGAGAGTCCTTACTTCGGCCGAGACATACAGAAGGATTACGCTATTCAAGAAATACCAAGTGAGAGAAAACGAGGATATCCCGTCTCGGCACCGCCAGCACTACCGAATCAGTGCCCCGCACCTTGTAATACGCAGATTGGTAAACCTATCGCAAGTGTCACTTCTATATCACCTTACGTCGCATCTACTTCCATAATGACAGCGGTTCCAGGACGCACTGGTATCGTACGCGAGGCGATACCGTCGTTACCGGAAGCGACGTTATACCCGGTTGCCATCAAACCAAAGAAGAAAGAGGACAAGAAGGAAGAGAAGTTAGAAAAGCAGAAGGAGCTAGACATTACGACCTCCGCGCCGCTGGACGTCGACGTTGGTCCTTGCGGTGAGCCGAAATGCAAATCTCGTCGGAAGAAACCTAAAGACGATCGAACGGTACCGCATGAAGTCATCGAGGAATCACAGAAAAAGCCAATACAGCCAATATCATCAAGTACGATTGCCGCAAAGATTGCTGGCAAATTCATTGAAAAGGGACGATATCCGAAGGGTAAGCCAGGTCCGGCTGGTGATCGGGACATTGGCAGAGGTCCTATCAAAATCAGCAAGCGAGTGATGCGATATGTCTATTCAATTGGCGACATTTACCCCGGGACTAATTACGGCCACAAGAATTGCATCGATCCACGGTTCAGGGTGCCGGCTAACATGGGTTGGCTGTGGAACACGAGCGCAACGGTGGGCAAGCTCAAGCCACGAATCGGTTGGAAGCCGGGCGCAATCGGGCGTTACTTGAACGAGTTGCTGAAGGAAGCGAAGGGCGCTTCCACGGTGGAGGATTATCGGACGAGGTCAATACCCTCGCGCGCCAGTTTGCGACGCGGCAAGCCGTACAAGACCATGAGCTATGTGTCACAGGCGAAGAAGGAGAGCGAAGAGGATGCGGAACCTCCACCGACCCTGCACATTCACCGCAAAGACGGCACGTACTACATAACAATGTACCCGATCAGGCAAGAGACCACGGACGTGCCGCAGCTGGAGGAGCCGATGAAGCCGCTGCAGTTCAAAATAGGGCGCAATAAGGATGACGCTTCAGTCGCGTCGAGCTCTACGGCGTCGGACATGGAAATCGAATTTTCGCCACCGGCGGCGGTCAACAGGTACCGCAGGAAGCCCGATGTGATTCACGTGGATACCCAGGTCAGGCAGCAAGAGATTCTCGATGCGTTCAAGCTAACGACCGACACGCCGAAGACGAAGAAGGAGAAGAAAGCCAAGAGGGAAAAGAGGGGAAAGAAGTAACGAAACCGCGCTCCCTCTCCACCGTCCCTCGCTCATTATCCCAGCACGATCGTGAAAGAGAAGCAGCTTTATCGGAGGTTTGCATCTCACCGAAAATTTAAGTGCAGCGCACGTTGCGCGACCGGTTACGTTACGTTACACCGATCCTAATTTTATACGACGCGTTAAATTCGATTACGCGCAACCCATACTTTTCGTAGGCTCCGTCAACTAATTGCGAGAATAATTTGAGAAGAGAAGAGATGAGACGATTATACGTCCCTCGTAAATTTAATATCTCGCTGCTAAAATGACCGATATTTTACTCGAGGGGACGGAAAGAGAAATATCTGTACATTTATTTTTAGTCGTTTCCAAGTTATCGCGATAGTTACGGAAGATATATTATTCCTACTGCGCAAGAGATAGTATGCATTTGATATCGCGTTCGAGATCATTTCAGAGTATTTGTGCGATTGCATTATATCAGCTAAACGTATATTTAAGGTCCAGTCCGTTGAATATTATTTGCGGGATCTGTCAATCTTGAAGAACGCCCAACGGGAAAACAAGTTTCACGTAGATTATCTATGTTATGTCCATTTCTACCAGTGTAACTTTAATTTCGGTTTAACTTACTTTTGATGTTTTTCTAGTTTTAAGAATTATGTCCATTTCTACCAATGTAGGTTAACTTTAATCTCAGTTTAACTTAATCTTTCTTTTTCTAGTTCTAAGAATTAGAAAGAGATAAAGAGTAAGTTAAACCGAGATTAATATTAATCTACATTGCAATGTAGATTAAAACTAGAAAAACGTTAAAAGTAAGTTAAACCGAGATTAAAGTTAATCTACACTGGTAGAATATAAACAGATATAAACATATATAAACATATATAATTATGTAAGAAATATGTCCATACATAAAATTTTTCATATATGTATAATCCCAGATAGCACAGGTGATCGTTATGAATTCAAAAAGATTTTCACTTTTTTAAATTCTTTATAAATTAGCGTAATCTGTTCGAAATGAACTCAAAAAGAATTCCTTTTCAATAGTATTCTTACAGAATAAAAAGAATTCCTTTTGTATCTGAAAAAGGGCTCAGAATTGGTGACACAAAAATGAATTTTTTTTTAACTCTGAAGAATGTTTTTAGAATAGAAATGGGATGGAAAAAGAATTCATTTCATAATTCAGGAATTTATAAAGAATTCTATTTGGATTCTCTTTGCTATTTGGGTAATCATCCCATACAGCACAGAACATTGCAGTAACATTGCAGCAATGTTTCGACAATGTTGTTATGTTGCTGCAATGTTGCTGCAATGTTGCTGCAACTTCTGTGCTGTATGGGATATATAAATATATAGAAAAGTTATATATAATTATATACGGGCATTTTTATGTATGGACATATTTCATATATATGTTTAATTATATGTTTATATATGTTTATATATGTTTATATATGTTTATATATGTTTATATATGTTTATATATGTTTATATATGTTTATATATGTTTATATATATTTATACAAGTTTTATATATGTTTATATGCATATGAAAAATTTTTTTTACCGAGTAGTAGAAATGGACATTAGAAAAAGATAAAGAATAAGTTAAACCGCGCGAAATTAAAGTTAATCTACATTGGTAGAAATGGACATTAGTGAAACCAAATGTCACATCGGATTCGAAGACATAAAAGACATCGTCGGAATGTATTCTATTTCTCGTTCTATTTCTATGTATTCGTATTCTGGCGCTTGGTTTGATGCCATGCGCGGCATCTGTAGTCTGTGCGCGTTCAAGGTTTTCTACCATCAACGTCACTGTCATTATCGACGGGAGTTAAAGGGAAGGTCTACTCGGTGCCTCGTGCCTCTTCGGGATATTTTGACAAGAGATGAATGTCACGGCACAGGATGAGAGGAACCAGGTCGTGCGTAAGAAGATGCTCGATCTACATGATGTCCGCGTGGGAAAAGTTCCGCAGAACTCGCCGTGGTTAAGAAGTATCCGCCTACACTACTGGCAGGGCGATCAGTCCAAGAATTGGGACGTGATAAGGATTCACGACAGCGTGAGTATAATTGTCTTCAACACAAGTCGAAGGAAGCTCGTATTTGTCAGACAATTCCGGGCGGCAGTGTATTCTGCGTCCCTACCAGAGAAACAAGATGTGATCGACGTCGAGCGCTATCCCGCAACACTGGGGCTGGCCTTGGAGCTCTGCGCAGGTATCGTGGACAAGGACAAGCCTCTCATCGAGATTGCGAGGGAAGAGTTGAAGGAAGAGTGCGGCTATGAAGCACCTACTTCGGCATTTAAGCAGATTACAACCTACCTGTGAGTCTGAAATACTATGGTCTAGTCATTGTATAAAAGATAAATATATCGAATTTAGCAATGAAATTTTTTTCTGGTATAACTTAAACATGTATAATAAAACTTTTGATCTATATATAATTATTATCTGCTCTGACGAATAAAATAAATTATATCCAGAGCGTATAAGCATTAAAAGGTTTATTCTTATGTTTTCTAGATCCAGTGCTTCTGCTAGTGCAAAGCAAACTCTTTTCTATGTAGAAGTCACAGACGACATGCAGATACATCCTGGTAAATTTGATAGTAAAACTTAAATAGCTTTTCTTAAAATAATTTTTTATCAAAGTAGTTTCAAAGAATATTATTTTCGTAATGTAAATGGCAAACTATATTTCAGTTATACAACAAATTTTCTAATCTGTCCATTATGAATCTTGTATTGTTCAAGGTGGTGGTGATGAGTCCGAAGGCGAAATCATAGAAGTGGTGGAATTGAGCATTCCTGAGCTAAAAGATTACATAAGTACCAAAGAAGTACAAAGTCCCTCCAGCTTCCTCTATGGTGTGTCTTGGTTTCTACTTAATAAATCTGAATACTGTTAAATAGAATAAAACT
This sequence comes from Aphaenogaster floridana, assembly GCA_003063835.1. Lineage (NCBI taxonomy): Eukaryota > Metazoa > Arthropoda > Insecta > Hymenoptera > Formicidae > Aphaenogaster > Aphaenogaster floridana. The sequence continues at coordinate 165,751 of NJRP01000373.1, forward strand.
AAAGTTACCGTGCTCGGTTATCTAAAATAAATTAAAGAACGGCAAATTAATTGCAAGTAAAAATCAATACTATCGTTCAACCGCATTTATTTACAAATAGAGCATATATACACAAGCAATGACGAGATAGTTGCACAATTGAAGTTTACACAAAATTACAAGGAGACTGATATTCAATTAGTATTCAGTTCGTCCTTTGTGAATTGAGAGCTAACCCATGCAAGACCCCATTTTAAATTTGTTAGTAGGAACTTTAAGGCCTTGGTCCACTGTTCTTCCGAATTGAATTGTATTCTGAAAAAAAGAGAAGAGAAAGATCAGATAAGATGCTTTTTACGTTATAGGTAAATTTTTCGTGTAGATTAGGTCTTGATGAAGATATCCAGATTTGTAAACTCAAACATACTTTATAGAATAGGAATTGCCCGTCGCGGAGTCTTCGATTTTGCCCCGATCCATCCTATATGGTAGACAAAATTCACTGTCCCCTTTTTCTACTTGTTCCTTAAATTGTTGCAAACAATCCAGAAATGCCACCATAGCTGCGTCAAATTTTGTGTCCCATAAAAATTTAAATCCTCCACTTCCGTACAGTGGAAGCTCCTTGTTTTGATCCAAGGCTTCGATATAACTGTGATTGCCAAATGGCACTAAACGGAAGCGCTTGAACGTTAAATTCATTTTACGCGCGAGAGCTACTAGCAAAAGGGTCGTTTGTCCCCATGCAGCATTTATCTCACTCCAATCCACTGGTGCGCTCGGCAATCGTCCCAATCGAAATGAATTTATAGTTCCAAAGTGGCCTGAATGCCAGATATGAAATGTGGCGTTGAAAACGTTCGTTTTTTTCAACCTTTCGAGCTGTGAAGCTGCATACGCCAATTGATTATCCAAACTGTGAAAAAAATTCGATTTTATGTAATATAATAGAAATAAAAATATTAATAATATATTAAATATTAAAAATATTAGACAATTATTTATTTTATTTGAGAAAAAATGATATTTATAACTATATTTTGCGATATTATATCTACCTGCGACATTCATCGTCAGCTAATATGAGATCTCTTCTGTGTTTTGAATATTCTTTCCAATACCTGTCCTCTTCACTTTGCAACCTCTCTCTTTCTCTTTCCTGTTCCGCTATGGCATTTTTAGTGGCTATTTCTTCTTTTCTCAATGCCTCCAGTTCCCTTATCATTCTTTCTTCCTCGGCCTTTACATCTTGCAACTCCTTTGTAAGGTTCTCCATCTCTACATCCTCATGTCCCTGATATTGTTGCTCAATTTCTAATTTCTTCAGGTACTCATTATAATCGGACCATTCTCCTTCTGTCATTCGTAATTGTTGATCCATTAATAACAAAAGGCTATCTGTACATTCATCGCAAAGTGGATGATCTGCTGAACTGCTACTGCTGAGAATATCAAATAACGTTGCTCGTACCTAGAAAATATAGATCAGATTGTAGCTATATGTATATGTTTCATGTTTAAAATAATTCCCAAACCTCTGTATACCTTTAAATGATGACTTAAGCTTTCCGTTTCGCCGGAATCGCCAACTAACATAAATCCATTTGTACCATTTCCCGATTCAGTCAATCTGAATGGTGGAACTAAGTGTTCTATACTGTCACTTTGGGGTTCTAATTCTCCAACAACTTGCTGTTGTATAGGAACTGTAATAAGATAACAATTATATAACTTGCTATACTAGACAACTACAGCAAACTAAGTGGTTATACTTTATATCTGTGTCAGATATTCAAACACATACACATATGTATATGTATATGTATATATATATATATATATATATAATTAAAACATATGCAGGGCAACTAAAATAACAGCATAATCTAACTGCATAAATAATTGAGAGATAGCATGGTTTCTTTTTATATGTTGAATGACAAGCATGTAGAGTTTAAATGTAAGTACCATGTAAAAATCATTATTTATAGATAAATGCACAGTATTAGCTGCAGCCATTAATAAGATTCGCGCTTGCTATAGAATTAATAAGAAAATCCATATTATTCAAGGGCAGTGTTCTTGAAAGCGTAGATTAGCGTCACATGTTAGTCATGAGCAATTAGTGTGTATAGAGAAGCGTTATCAGCACAAAGATACCGAGTGGGGCAATCAGATCGGTGATGAGCGTCGAAGTCGCCAGTACAAAACAGAAATTACCTACGTGAGAGTTCGGCCAGGGTATGCTCCCCAAGGTGATCGAAGCTCGAGTCTAGTCTCAGCGGCTGCAGACATCGTTGGCACGCGAAACTGACGTTTGTCTTTAGGTCTACCATATCGCGTACGTCGCTTACCGAGGAGAGCAGCTTGTATGTACAACCTGCCCGTGCGCGTCGTTATTTACGAATACGCGTCTGCCGCTGCTGCGACGCTTCGAGTCAGCTGACGATGCCTCGCTGAGAAACCATCAGCTGGCGCTGCCACATCGCTGCTGTGTCGGCACAGGGCACAGACGTATCTCCGTATCGCAATCGTTTCTCATATGTAGGTATATCTTATCGCGTTAATGTCGCATACGAGAATTATCATATGCGAAAGAAATTCAGGTCAATGGAGATGTTAATATCTCTACAATATATGGGCGCATTTAATTTTCTACTTTTCCAAAATCAATCGATACATAACCATTGGTGGTTTCTATACCATTGTCGGTAATAATGTCATATTTCTTTAGCGGCTCAACTCGAATGAGATTTCTGATATATTAGAGAAGTCTGTCGTTTAAATCAGTTGTGCCGTAGATTTATGCGTGGTCTACAATAGAAGTAAGCGTAAGAGTAAGAGTAGGATTAGGAAATAAAATAAATTTAATTCGCCCCTGGTGGAAAAAAATTCTGCAACTTTTTATGCAACAACTGCGCCAAACTACAATCAATTACGAAAAAAAATACGCGGAAACTACAAGTAAAGTAGAGATACTACATGGAAAGAAGAAGTTTTAATGCCAAACTACGCTAAAATTGCAACTATTCACGAGAAAATGCGCGGTTTCGGACAGTTTT